>MU745791.1:130159-207767 GCA_026770625.1 Nicotiana glauca
TAGTTGATTATATGACTAATCATATACTTATAGATTAGTTAGAGATTAGGGAGAAAGTGGGATGGAGAAGGATACAAATATGATGATTAGAATGATGGCGGACTTATTGGTTAATTTTCCTTGTTTTCTTGTCAACATTGGTTTCTTAGAATAGTAAAATGCTGTTACTTTGCATTTTGTGTTTCTTTATTACTGTGGATTCATTCCTCTTTTACTATATATATGTCCTTTGCTGGTTTTTACATTGGAGCTTGAGTTTGACTACTGTAATGGGAATGTGCATCAACAGAGAAATCAACGGCATATATCAAATTCTTGGATTCCTCCTTGTCGTTCCTCGTACCTTCTATTCTCTGAACTCTGTTTCATATACATGCATTCGGACCAAGATATGAATAATCAACTATATTTAAGTTACATACTTAGTATGTGAAAATTCTATATTTTTTAATCATTTATTTCTTGTATATGGTAATCTATCTCCCTTATTTTCTAAAGTACAAATTTTACTTTTTTTTAGACTTTCTATAGATACTATTTTGGATGACTTGTTAGTATAAAAAGAAATTTATATTAACTGTAAAGATAACTTGCTTTACATTTAGGTTTCTTCTTTTCTTTATGTATAATGACTACTTCTCCAATTATTTCCATGAGAGAAGAAATTATGTGTTTCTGATTGAAATTCATCACTTTGCTTCAATCGGTACAAATAATCTCACTGAACTTACAAAAATTAAAATTTTATTTTTCTAAAACGGGACAAAAGTGATTACAAAATGATTACTCAATGATCTTTAAAAGATTAATGTTGTTGAACTATCAAAACTACAATTTTTTCCTATTGTCAATGTTCCCACATAGACTATTCTACAGTTTCGAAACAATTTTCTTTTATTATTGAATCCCCTTTAATTTTTTTATTTAATTAAATGAATTTTTGTAACATACCAAACTTTCTGCTGAGGGACTAAAAATCTTGAAAGATTATAATTCATAGTATTCTACTACTCAAAAATAATATACATGTGGTGTGGAGTCATCCGTTTGTATTTTTAACAGTTTTACTTCATCTAATAATTATAGCTTTATAATACTATGAGTTCAATTATGTGAAGTTCACGTAAGATATACTGCATATAGATTAAAAGGAGCGATTGGCGGCGAGATTTGGGGGATCGTTAGGCGCCGCATTCTGCTATATTAAAATTTTATGTGAAATTCAGATGACTCTTTGGAGTTCTAAAATTAAATATGATGTAGTAGGATGTAGACTTTTGTTTTCTTCTTAGTTTCTTAAATATTAAATGTATATACGTCTCCTCTTGGGGTACAGCACGCACGGACTCGCGGTATAATCTCTTGGTCAACTATAGTCTTTTTCTTTTTATTTTCTTTATTATTAAGCCTAATAATATAAATACCAAATCCAAAAAAAAAGAAAAAAGAAAAAAGAAAAAGGTTGAGCCAACCCTACACGCAAAGAATCTTTAAACTTATATTAGCATATGTAATTGCTGTTCTTCTTTGCGCCCGCGGTTTAGGGAAGAGAGCAAGAGAAAGAAACTTTATTTTGTCTAATTAACTATGTGATAATATTATGTTATAGTAGCGGATCTTGATGATCTTCCAGGCGTAGATCATGAATTATTATTTCCTTCTAATTTGCAAGTTCTTTGATGATTTCCTTTCATTTTTTGCATCAATATTAGTATAAGCCACTTAACAAGGGCTTTTCTATGGTGCCTTTGACTATTCTAATGGTTATCAATCTCAACAAGCAACATTAGGGGCGGAGTTACAATTCTATTTATGGGTTCTACAAAATTCTATAGTTTTTATATATATACATTTTTTATTTGTTTTGAATTTTTTATTTAAAACGAATAAATTATGTATTCATAATCCAATATGTTGCTTTTTTTCGAATGTAAAATGTGTGTAAATTATGCATCCAGAATCCAATAAGTTGCTTTTTCTAGAAGGTAAAATTAAATGTGTGTAAATTATATGCATCCAGATCCAATAAGCTGCATTTTCTAGAATATAATGCACAGTGTTTAAGTTCGAAATCTTGCATCCGCGTCCAATTAACATTAACATTAAATAGAAATCTTCCATCTTATTTTGGATCGGAATTGATACTGTGCCGAGTCAATCTCAGAATCCAAAAGGATGATTCAATTGTCAATTATTTCATCACCAATTTATTAGAATAGGGAACTGCATGATTTCTTAATGGTCTAGGACCTAGTCTATCTTTTCGGAAAAGAAAGAGCGCATTTTAACAGAAAAATATACTCCTAGTAGTAGAATTACAGTATAGTTTGAAGATCATTTATTGAAGTTATACGTTAATAGTACCAAGAAAAGGATTATAGCTTCTTACCCCCAGTATTGAGGGGATGGGTTGGGGGGAGAAAATATTAGTAGCGTTAAGGTTGATGATAGGAAGCTTAACAACTTTTGTGGGGCTTAAATATATGAACTGTTAATCAACAAGGTTTCAACTGTAACATATTGAGTAGTAGGAAAAGGTCAGCATGAAATATTATAAAATGCAGTTTTCTCAATTAACTGTGCCTTATCTCTGCCTAGCTCAAATAAATGTGATTAAAATATTAAATATAGCAATTAAATCAAATGGCTATTTAAATAAAAACAACAGAAACAAAAAGAAAATGAAGAAAGACGTTGTATCTCATAGTACCTTTTGAAATTATGAAACTTTGTGCCGAGCATCTGGTATTTCATAAATGATGCCCAAAATTTGCTCTAGTTCTTTGATGTTTGAGGTTGGAATTCAATAAATGAATGCAGACAATATTTGATAACAAAAAGAGAAAGGTCGTACCTTTTTTGTTTTCTCTGCATTAAAGTCTTTGGTTAGTATTGCCCCACAATAAATTAAGGTTGCGTTGAGTTGGCGCAAAATTGTGTATATTGTTTGATAGTATTGTGTTTGGAAGTGATGTGTATATTTTCAGAGAACAGTGCAATCCTTGTAGAGATCTGCAACAATATCTACTTAGAAGCCTCAACTTCTCTGTCCAAAGTGCTCTCTAGTTTGGTATTAATAACTCACTTTGGATCTTTCTACTTATTAACTCTTTCAATCCATGCCCACAACCATTTGGTACCATTATACACTAATTTGTACTAACATGTTCGAGATTTTGGATTTTTTCTAGAATCAAATTTATTTGGAATATTCTTTTACCAAGCTATTGGATCAACTAATGAAAAAATATAAGTCTCACATTTTTTATCGACTGGATGTGTAGTTGATTGGTTGAATTAATTTTGTGATGTACAAAATTCATTTAAATATTTTATTTTCAAAGTGGATCAAGGGTTGCATGGTCTCAAGAACTTGTAGTAAATATTCTATGATTTGGTTGTTAAATATTTAATATATACACCCTCTACTGTAGACAGTGGCGGATTAGGGGGGCGGAAGGGGTTCATCCGAACCCCTTTTGCCGAAATACACTGTATATATAAGGCAAAATTTATTTTTTACCTCTATATATTATGTTTTGAACCTCTTTCATACAACCCAAAAGTATAGTTTAGTGGTCAAAGAGGTTCAAAACCTTGATAAGGTTATAAGTTCAATTCTCACTAGCTACAAAATATTTTTTTTGAACCACCTTCCTGGAGATCCTGCCTCCGCCACTAACCGTAGAGTATTTCGACTTTTGTTTGATTGTGCACGAAATTTAAGAAAAAATAAGACTTTTGAAATTTGTGATCCTAAACAAATCAAAAAGGGGCCATAGTATTTGTGTGGTTATAAAAATTTCTCATTTAGTGTAGAATTGTAAGTTTAAGCTAAATTGTTGTTAAATTTAGAAAGGGGTGATTCTTTTTAGAACGGACAAAAAAAAAATAGTTTCACATAAATTGGAACACAGAGAGTACCATATATATATTGACTTTTTAGAAAATTATTTCTTTTAATTAATTGGTACTCCCACTGTTCCAAAAAGATTTGTACAGTACTATTTTATTATTAGTATATTTCAAAAAGATTTGCATTATTTTTTTATTAGCCTGTTTAAAAAATATTGGCATCTTTCAATATTTTCTTAATAAGAAATATTTATAGTCATATAAATGTTATAACAAGTTTCAAAAGTTTCACGGTCACACAATTATTATGACTTATTTAAGATCACATATCATAAAAGACTTTCGTTCTTTATTAAAATTTGTGTCAAATCAAATTAAAATAATCTTGATGAAACATATGGAGTATTAAGCTAGAGCTAGGCTAAGTTCTATTCTTTAGTATTAGCCTAAGTCTTTACTATTCTCTTGGACTGTTGAAGATTGCGAAGTGACAGAAGTGTTCATCGGGCACCTCTAATGAATCTTCACACTTTTACACATAGCATATTAGAGGCCAATGTTATTCTCAAAAGCATATAGAAAATATAAGAGGAAAAAGTGAAAAGTAAAAAATTCGAATAGATTGGGAAAAGGTAAGTGGAGAAAGGTAATAAAAGATGTCTAGATGAATAAAAAATTGATCTCTACTATTCCATCAGTCTCAATTTTTAACTTAAAGGTTATAATCTTTTTTCATATCATTGATTGATAGATCACAGAAACTTTTTCATTTCAAATGATAGTTCCTCCACCGCCATTTCTCATTGTTTTAAAATTTAAAATGATGAAAAGTGAAAGTGAAAAAGACAAATGCCTTTATTTTTGAAATATTTTTGAATCATTTGTATCATGAGAGGTTATGATACCCTCCTGGATTTCGACAGTATAGGAGATTTGCTTTTTTCGCTTAGCTTTCTCCAAGTTCCGATATACTATTAGTTTTTTTTTCTCAAAGTTGAAAGTGAGAATTGTTTGATAAAAAAGTATTTTTAACTTTCGATTAAAACCATTATATTGGTATAATGAAGGATTAAACCTAGTTAATAATAATATCTCTATATGAGGGTTTCGAAAAGACGACTAAATTTAGCGGATCTAGTGGGGTTGGCAATAGCATTCATTAAATATTTTAAAAGGTATGAGCAAGAATGGAGAGATAATAACAATAAATAATAATAAATGACATATAAGTAAATAGGAGAAAGTGGTTTACCAAATAAATGATAAACTAGATGATTGTTCCTCTTGACAATGATGAGCAATAGATAAATCCTAGAAAATTCAAAATATTCTCGGATCTGATGGAAAGGTGGGGAATGATCTCAACAAGAATCTTGATGAAAAGGTAGTATTTGTATCTTTGTGAGAGAGAATCCTTTTTAGAGATCTGTTCTTATCAAATTAATGTCACATGCCTCTACTCCTTTATCTTTTTTCCTATATGTACGAGACATCCCCCAACAAACCCTAGTAGTACAAGTGCAGAGAATTAATATCCTATTCCAATCAACTAGTCATTATAACTCTTTCTGTGTTGCTCGACCTCGACCATCGTTAGCATCTCGACCATGAGCCTCACTATTTCCTAGTCAACCTCGCGATCCCCATGGACCGTGATCTATTAAAAAACACAGAGAATGTGGTCTCGGCTCTTGGTCCCCTTTGTTCAGAAATAGACGGCACCTTATCAAGGAGAATAGACGACCTCACTCTCAAGGTAAATTTTTCAAAGCTTATTTTTCTTACCTGTTTTATTCAGATTTTCGATTCGTCTCAGTGCTTCGCCTTTGTCGGCGGAGACATTCTTTTGTTTGATTTTTTCTTTTTTGTGATTGCAACCATGATTTTGGAAATTGAAAATGCTCGAAGAGAGAAGAGGCACAAGGCTATTTTTATGAAGTTGCAGCGAAAATACCGCGAGTACCGTGATAAGCACCGGGCAATTTGTAGGCGATTTGGTGAAAGTGGCAATTTTCGGGCTCTTCAAGATGAATTGAAGGAGAAGGATGACGAGTTGGTGAGGGTCATCGAAAAATGCAGCATTCCCGAGGGGACGCTATGAAATAAAGAAAAAGAGCTCGAGGTTAGTAGGGGATTGAAGCACAGTGCGGCGATCTCCAAGCCTAACTGGCGACCAATAGTTTTCTTTTTATTTTGGTGTAAACTTGTGCATTATTTGTAAGTGTATTTACAAGCCTTTGTAAAATTATTCTAAAGTATGAAATGCCAACTTTGTTATTTGTACCTGATTCTGGTTCGTGCTTGTATGCTTTTTGATTTGTCGATTGGTTGCCTTGATTTTCTTAGTCATAGTCGCTTAGCTCGAATAAGGTTGAACATATCCTAAGTTTAATTATGACCGAGGATCAGCAGGTATTAGTTCGAATAAGGTCAAACCTAAACCTAAGTTTGATTATAGTGAGGG
This sequence comes from Nicotiana glauca, assembly GCA_026770625.1. Lineage (NCBI taxonomy): Eukaryota > Viridiplantae > Streptophyta > Magnoliopsida > Solanales > Solanaceae > Nicotiana > Nicotiana glauca. Next base: position 136,479 of record MU745791.1, read on the forward strand.
CTAGTAGACGTTGGATCAAACGGGGTCGAACATATCATGTTAAACTATGGCCGAGGTCTAGTAGATGTTAGTCTGAACCAGGTCGAACATATCATGTTTAACTATAGCCGAGTGCCAGTAGATGTTAGTTCGAATGAGGTCGTACATATTATGTTTTACTATGGTCGAGGGCCAGTTAGGTATTAATTCGAATGAGATCGAATATGACCTGTGTTTAGTTATGGCTGAGGGTCAGTTAGATGTTAATTCAAACAAGGTCGAATATAACCCGTGTTTAGTTATGGCTATGGGCTGGTTAGGTGTTAACTCGAACGAAGTCGAATATAACCTGTATTTAGTTATGGTCGAGGGCCAGTTAGGTGTTAATTCGAACAAGGTCGAATATAACCTATGTTTAGTTATGACCGAAGGCTAGTTAGGTGTTAATTCAAACGAGGTCAAATATAAACTGTGTTTAGTTATGGCTGAAGGCTAGTTAGGTGTTAATTCAAACGAGGTCAAATATAACCTATGTTTAGTTATGGCCGAGGACCAGTTAGGTATACCTCTAGGTGTGGCATTTGTCAATGTTGTGAACTTTAAGGCAATGTTGCCTTAGTTGTATATTTGGAGAAACAGACATAAATGTCATACATTTGTGCTTGCTGATATACGTGGAGAAATTTACATATTTTTGTGGGCGTTGGTTGGCATTCCAGTCCAGTCTATCTAGTCCCTTCATTGGTCAACCTGGAGGAGTCTTGAGAGGCCGATCAATGAACTAGCCGTCTTGTACCTTTGTAAGTGCGCACTTTGACCTGAAGTGTCCCCTTCGTCGCCTCGTTAAAAACATCCTTGAGAAAACCTGATTGGGGCAAAACTCAAGTGAGGGGAAAAAGAGTACGACTTGGAGGACGCTTTGTCTCTTAAAAGTTGAAGTACTTGAGGTGAGTAATATTCCAGTTGTTTGGTAGTAGTTTTCCTTCCATTATTTCTAGTTGAATGAACCTTTATTTGATGTTTACGTGATTTGTACGAGCGGTCCCAATTTGTTCCCAGTTTACCTTCTCGTGGGTCTTTGCTCTCTTGTGTTTTGGCTTAAAGCAGGTAGTCCCTGCTTTGAGTCTCATGACTTTTTCCTTTTTATTATAATAGTGTCCTGCTTGATGCTTTTGGGCGATCATCCTTACGTAGGTCATATCTCTTTGTTCTTCGACTCCATCGAGCTCCTACCTTCTGCGTTCATCGTTCCTTGGTCTGCTTTCGTGGGAGTATCTTAGGCTGGGCTCTACGACTTCGATCAGTATTACTCCATCAGTCACATAGACCAATGAGTACGGTGTTTGTCCTGTGATTGTCTTCGACGTTGTTCGATAGGCCCAGAGTACTTCTGGTAATATTTTCGGCCATAACCCTTTAGCGTCTTAGAGTTTTTTCTTCATGATATTCAATATCGACTTGTTGGAGGACTCCGCTTGTCCATTGCCCGCGGGGTGATATGGTGTTGAGAGTATTCTTTTGATATGCCATTTTTCAAAAAATTCAACAATTTTTTTTCCTGTAAATTGGGGTCCATTTTCGTAGTTGATTTATTTGGGAAGGCCTAAACGACATATGATATTTTTTTCTATATGAAGGCGATCACTTCATGTTCGCATATTTGGGCGAATGCTCTTGCTTCTACCCACTTAGAGAAATTATCGGTTAAAACTAAAAGAAATCGTATGTTACCTCGCCCTACTGGGATGGGGCCACGATGTCCATTCCCCATTTGATGAATGGACAAGGGGAAGTGTATGAGTGTAGGTGTTCGCATGCGTGGTGAATCATTGGGGCATTCTTTTGTCATTGCTTGCACTTTTTCACAAAATCTGCGACCTCTTTTTCATGGTGGGCCAGTAATACCCTGCCTGTATGAGGCATCTGACCAAAGCCTGATTGTCGTAGTGAGCTTCATAGTGGCCTTTGTGGATCTTTTCAAGGACGCACCGCGTCTAATTTGGGCCCAAGCATTTCGCCAGAGGGCCGTCGTACGTCATTTTGTATAGGTCGCTGTGAATGATGTTGTACCTGGATGGTTGCATTCGCAATTTCTTGGCCTTTTTTTATCAACTAGGAGTATGTCGTCTACAATTATGTAATAATATGGTTGCACTAGTCCCAAGTCAGGTTTATGGTTCTTACCTTGATTAAGTCTATCGATGAGTTGAGAAGGTGGACTACACTTCTGTCTCTGGTTGTAATGTTCTTGGTGGCTGCGGCTAATTTGGCGAGGTCGTCCGCATTAGCATTCTGTGCTCGAGGGATCTTGTCGAGTTGTATTCATCGAACTCGGGCAGCAACTTGCAGATTTCAGTTTGGTAATTTTGGAGCCTTTGTTCCTTGATTTGAAAAGTCTCGGTGACTTGATTGACTACGAGTTGAGAATTGCAGCGTAGTCTCAACCGTTTTGCCCCGTATTTAAGCGTCAGCCTTATCCTTGCAATTATGGCCTCATACTCGGCCTCGTTGTTAGTCATATCCGGGCACCTTAGCGATTGGCAAATAAATTCGTCGATTGGGACTTCAAGTACGAGTCCCAGTCCAGATCCTGATACGTTAGATACGTCGTCGGTGAACAGGACCCAAAGGTCTTTTGTTTGGGAGAAGCATGGACGGGGCTTCTCTTGTGTTTTTTATAGTTGTGTCTCGTGCGGGTTTATGGAAGACGCTGGTTAGCGTGTCATTTAGCCAGCCTCAAGGAGCTTTTTTACTGCTAGTGGTGTCTCTTCCACCAAGGATGTAGGGGTTCTCTTAACCAGAGATTTTGTGATGCTACAGTAAGGAGGGTGTGACCCGCCTCGCCTGGGGGAGGCATTGGGTGTTGTGTCTTCGTCCATTATTTTAGAGATCTCATTGATGGTATTTATGAGGTTGATTGGGAGGTGACTCATTATTCTCGTTCTTTCTTCTTTGTTACCTGCCATAATAGATATGTGCATACAAAGAAAGGAGATCTTTTTCTTGCTCTTTTTTTTATGTTGGTCGTCCGTGTTAGTTATAGATCTTAAAATCTCTACAAACGATGCCAAATTATTTGACTAAAAAGTGTTAACTTTCGGCTAAAGCGATTATACTTGTATAATGAAGGATTAAACCTTGTTAATGATAATATCTCTAGATGAGGGTTTCGAAAAGACGGGTAATGTTAGATAGATCTAGTGGGGGGATTGGCAATAGCATTCACTGAATATCCTATAAGGTGTGAGCAATAATGGAGAGATAACTAGCAATAAATAACAATAAATAACAGTTAAATAAATAAGAGAAGTGGTTCGCCCAATAAAGAATGAACTAGATGATTGCTCCTACTGACAAGATGAGTGATAGATAAATCCTAGAACATTCGAAATATTTTCGGGTCTGATGGAAATGTGTGGAATGATCTCAACAAGAATCTTGATAAAAATGTAGTATTTGTATCTTTATCCGAGAGAATCTTTTTTAGAGAACTGTTCATATCAAATGAATGTCACATGCCTATATGTCTTATCTTTTTTTCTATTTGTATGGGACATGCCCCGAACAAACACTAATAGTAGAAGTGCAGAAAATATCCAATGGAATATTCTCTTTAATATCCTGTTATAATAAACTATCTGTTACAACTCTTTCTGCGTTGCTCGACCTTGACCATCATTTAACATCTCGACCACGAACCTCACTATTTCCTAGTCGACCTCGGTTGACTCTTTTCTCGATGCTATTTTGCCCGAATTGCTGAGACAGATTTCCATCTATACAAGAATAAGGACTGTTTAGCCATACACATTTTTATTCTTTTCAATTTTTTTTAAAACTTTTTATCGAAATCACTGTTTGGCCATGACAATTTCAATTTTCACTTAAAGTTTAATTTCAGAATTTTTTGAAATTTAAAAAACTCCAAAGAATTATTTTTTTAAATTTTTACTTTTAAATCATGCAAAAATTCATGTATAGCTCAAATTGTATTTATGTCCAAATACAACTCTAATATTCAATACCGTTTTCACTTAATTTTTTCCCCGAAATTTCACAATTCTTTATGTTCAAACCCCCACTAAATCACTTCAATATTAGATAATCACTCGTTCGAGATGATGGAAGTGTAAAACTGAAGCGTCACTGTAGTATAAGTTATACAAATATGCATATAATGAAAGGAACCTAACTTTATCATTTTAGTATTCATCCATAGATTTGGGGGAAGAGCTTTGGGAAAGTGTATATTTATCATTTTAGTATTTATTCATGGATTAATTAATCTCAAAAATATTATCACACCCTTAATGTGGGATAGAATAATATCCAATTATAAAATTAATTAATTTCAAAATTGCTAATTTCGAATTCAAAAATTCAATCAAATGCGGGATAAAATAGTTCCGCATCTAATCTTGAGAGTATTATCTCTTATTTCATATACCAAAACGACCCCTTACAGCGTTAAAACTTTCTGCTATTGATGTACGTTAAATAGACACGTTGGGAGTATGCTATCTATCTTATTTCCTAAATTGTAAATTCCACTAATTAATATTATAACGACTATTTACATGTTGTAATACTACAGTGCAAAGTGTATAAAAGTCGCAAAATGGAAAACAAAAATGCCACGTTGTGAAAATAGAAAATGATGGCTATATTGGCTTGTAGTAGGTGTGGGGACTGGTTTGTTGTCTGGGCTAAATAGATAAAAGGGGCTTTTGTACATGAGGCTGGGGCATCTGAAAGTGGCCATGCTCTTAAAGAAGAAATGATGGGCCATCTTGTCTCTACTCTTAGGCCATTGTCCTGTAAATGAATGTAAAGAATAAGAAAATCATTTCAATATTACAATCATCAAAATACTTTTGTCTAATGAAAATCGAATATTTAGCATTTATTTTGTGATCCATTGCCTCATCTAGAAGACAAAAGACAACCTTTTGATATGGAAAATTTCTCAACCCCTGTGGATTATTTCATGCAAAAAAAAAAAAATAAAAAAAAAAATAGAAATGCATATGCAAGTTAATTTATGTCAATCCAAGATATCACATAGATTAAGAAAGTCATAAAAATGGCTAGACTAGACATGTACCTATTAAACCAGTCTTGTTCATCAATACAGAAGCGCTCTAGCTAAAGTTTGGACTGGCTAATAGCATGCTTGGCAAAGCTTTTTCAAAGTTAAAAGTATTTTTTTAATTTTTTTTTTTTAAAGTTGATATATTTGACCAAGTTATAGGAGGGAAAAAAATACTTTTGAGTATAACCAAAAGTTATTTTTGAGAAACTAAAAAGAATTGTTTCTCCCAAATTTTCTTGGCAAAAATATCCTTAATATAAAAATGATATATACGAAAATTATTTTACTCATTTAACCTATTATTTAGTTATTCTAGCACAATTCTCCTAATTAATGTACTAGTATATCTTCTTATTTTATGGATAGATTTCTTATATATGGTGCCTTTTAGGATGAATATATTTATATTTGTTTGATAAAAAATATTTTTTAAAGAGAAATAATTTGTGTTTGGCTAATAAATTTAAAAATTATTTTTACGAACAATTTATGTTTGGTGAATTTTTTCAAAAGTGCATTTAAGTAATTATGAATAAGGACATAAAATTTTGTACTTAATAGCCAAGCAGTTTGTGTTGGTTAATCAATTTAAAATATATATATTAAAATATTATTCAACGAATATAAATATATTTAGAAATCATTTCAATTTTATTGGACGTCTCTATAATGGATTTTGAGAAACTGCATGAAAGTGAACATTACTGTTGATTTATTTGATTAGAAACCTCATCTTAGAAAGTGTCTGCTTAGGAATTTTGTCATGACCCGAGGGTAGTATGAATACAATCAGCCCCATATACTCTATAAGTCCCGAGCCTAATTTCTGCAAAGTAGTGACGAAGTTAAGGCAGGTCACTCATAATAACATATACGTAGTATAATAATAATTATAGGAAAGAAAAACAGAAAAGGTAAAGCAGTTAACTTGTGGAAAAAAAACTCAATTCTTGTAATCAGAGAGCTCAGAACAACCGATCTCACAGTTTCATGTAACAACACTAGAAATAAACAAAATAACAACAACGAATACAAAACACATAATCCATTGCGGCGCGCAACCCGATCCCATCGTATACTTCACCATATCAATATTAGAGTCACATATAAATTCATTGCAGTGCGCAACCCAATCCCATCGTATCAATATCAAAATCCTCCCTTATTCAATCATATCAATATCATAATCACATATAAAATCTGTTGCGGTGTGCAACCCTATCCCACCGTATCAATATCAAAATCCTCTCTTATTCCATCATATCACAATTATTGCGTTGTACAACCCGACCCATAAAAAAATTCAAAAATTATATCAATCTATCATCTCAATTCACAAGAATCTCTACGATTAAAGAATATAAAAGCAAAGCAATATAGGAACCTCATACCAGATTAAGAAATACTACAATTAATGCAAAATCAACAAGACAAGCCGAATATATATCAGTTAAAGTGTAAAAATAAGACAAGGAATGTAGCAATTAATCATGGAGTCATGGAAGGAAGGAACATTTCAATACAAGAATAATTAATGACAAGTAGCAAATTACAACATAGAAGGCAATTTAAAGCATGTAACAGTTAAAACATGGAATAAGATAATTCATGAAATACGGAAAAGCACATAAACAACTATTTTGACGGTGTATATACACTCGTCACCTCGCATATACGATATCACACACGCAATTTACATAACATGTAATTCAAGGGTTCCTAATTCTCTCAAGTGAAGGTTAGACCCAATACTTATCTTGCTCCACAATCAAATCAAAGCTCAATCGCAGCCTTTCCTTTAAAATCCACCTTCAAACCAATCGAATCTAACTACTTAATATCTCAAACAATGTTAGAGAAATCAATTACAATAGATAAAGCAAAGATCTTTATAGTATTCCTAAAAAGTCAACAAAAGTCAATCCCAGGCTCGCTTGGTCTAAACCCGAGATTCAGACCAAAACTCAATTACCCATCCACCTCCGATATCAATTATGTGATTAGTTTCGAAATCCAACCTTAATCTGAGGTCTAAATCACAATTTTATAAAATCCCCCAATTCTACCTGAATTCTTAATTTTCTACCATGAAAGAGCATAGATTAAGGTTTGAAACCAATGGGTGTTGATGAAAATGAAAGCAAACGAGTTAAAGTATACTAACATATGAAATGGGGATGAAATTTCTCTTCAAAATCGCCTCAAGGCCGAGCTCTAATATGAATATGGTAAAAAATGAAGAAAATCCCGTCTTTGGAATATTTAAGTGACTAGACGTCAGGCCTTCTTCGCGTTTGCGAAGGGCCTGATGCGATCGCAATGCGCAACGACCCAAGTGTCCTTCGTGTTCGCGCGGGTTTGCACGCGTTCACGATGGTTTGTCCCCCTTGTCTATCGCATTCGCGTAGAACAAGCCCCTGCTCCCTTCCCAGACCCCTTTACTCATCGCGTTCGCGAAGCATGATCTTACCATTGATTCGCTTTCGCTACCTCAACCTCGCATTCGCATAGAGGAAATCCCACCCTAGTCAGGTTACTCTTCGCGATCGCGGGAGTAGTTCGCGATCGCAAAGAACAAAACATAAAACACCAGCATCCCTGAAACCAGCAATTGCCTAAGTCCAAAAATCACTATGTAGCCTATCCGAAGCTCACCTGAGGCCCTCGGGTTCCAAATCAGATCACGATATAGACCCACCAGGACCATCAAGGCACTGATTCAGGTCTGTTTATATAAAACGTTGACCGTAGTCAACTCAAATTAGTTTTAAGGCAAAATTTTATATTTTCTCTATTTTTTCACATAAAACTTTTTCGGAAAGACATGGATTGCGCATGCAAATTGAAGAAGACTAAACGGAGCTATTCGAGATCTCGGAGCACAGTAAATGAAGACTAAATCCCAAATTGTCCTATCGGGTCATCACAAATTTTTAACAATGGTGCGATTTCTTTTCCTATCGTTTGATCTCTCTTTTTGTCAATCTGAATGGTGATACGAGAATAACTTATTTTTCCGAATGGAATATAAATCATAAGGAGGGGGATATGTACAAATGCACGCAATACGTGAAAGGCCCACTTAATTGGCCTAAACTTTTATAGACCACCAGTTGTATATATGATTGGCTAGCGTTTAGGTCTATTTCGCTTGTTTTATTCTTCCAAATATTCTTGACAATAAACCGACATATTCAATTTGGATGGAACGAAGATATTATTATGATACCTTTTTCTTTTATAAATCCAATCACGAAGATTATTATGATGCTGAAATAATTTTCGCAAAGCTAAGCAGAACAAATAAAGGAGGATCAAACAACCGATGCATCAATTAAATGCAAGTAGGTAGGTATGCTTTAGTTTAATTAGTTAGTGTAGTAAGTCATTTTCATCCCACCAAATATAGACTTGCTTCATCATTAAAAAAGCCTATTGAATTAGGTGTAAGTGGTATCAACAATCAATAGCAAGAGTTATGGGAGTCATTCTCAAATAATAACGGATGCTAAAAGCTGTACTAAATGTCATCATGTTGCACTTTCCCAAACCTGAAGTAAAGCCCATGACATCAATAAAGGCTAAGCAATTGATCCATACAAAAGAGATTTGATGAACAATATCTTTTGTTCGTCATTTTTTGTTATTTAAAAAATGAAATGATGAGTATAATGAAGGTAAGTCAGAGCTTAATTATATCAAATATTGAAGGTTTAATTTCACGTGTGGTTAGTTAATTTTTCCTACTATAATAGTTTAAAAAAATCGCAAATTCTTTTTAGTACATTATAGTAACCGAGTTTTATAGCATCTAAGCCCCTAAGAAGCACAAACTATTTTTTCAAGCGCTTATTTTGGAGATTTGAGGTATTTTTTTTTTCTTTCTAAAAGTACTTTTAGAAACTTGACTAAGCATAAATTGTTGCTCTATATATTGGCAAAGGTATTTTTGAATTTGTTTACCCTTAAAAATGGATAACAATTAAATTTGTATGCACTTTTAAGGATATGTGTATTAATTCAACACAAATGATCAAGCATATCAGATAAAAAAATAAAGAAAAGATAAATAACCGAACCAGTTGTGACGTAAAGGCCGGGCTCGAATTTAGGCTTAACAGTACCAAATATATATAGAGAGCTATGAGCAAAATAAGAACGTTTGAATAACTTATAAGCAGAAAAAATAAGTTTATATTAGCTTGATAAGCGTGTTACAGTGTGTTTATTGATATAAAAAGTTTCCTTTATATAGTTAGGGAATTTTACCCCTAATACAATTCTAAAAAAGGATAAAAATCCTCCTCTTAGTCAATTACTAATTTTCTGCCAATGTCGAGCGAGATCCGCGCTGTGATATTTGGTAGGGTGCGGATATCTCGGTCCTCTGTTGGTCCTGCGTAACTGCTGCCGTGCCTTCCAAGGTCTGGGAGCTCGTTCCGATATCGGGGAAGTATCGTCTCATCAAGCCCGGTGGCGGCCACTCCGTTCGGGCCTTAGTATGAAACCTTCCGGCTTCGATTCTGACCTCGTATAATCATGCCTCTGCTTCGTTTGGCCTACCAAAAAATCAGGGTGTATGTTACCCCCAGTTTTACCCGTATATAGATAGTCCTCTTGTTTCCCAGATAGTAGGTTTGCCGAATGATAGGAGACAATAGATGAACGCTGGATCCTTTCTTCGCTCGTTGCAACCGAGATGACAGATAAGTCAAAATATCCCATCAGTCGTATCGTTTTGACTTCAGACATGTGTCGTTCATTGGCTAGTTGCCTTCGAATGCGAAGCGTTACGTATTTCTCCTATAAAAACTTTGACACTCTATACTTCTTCTACTTTCCGACCCAAGCTTCCACTTTCGAACCTACTAGCGACTACCAAGTTTTTTTGAATTTTTATATCTTCATATTTGGTCTTTAGATCTTCACTATTATTCTTAGGTTTCTATCCAAATCTTCATCCCATCTTCAAACATTCATACTCTTCTCTTCAACCTTCATACTAGTTCCTTCAAATCTTCATATTTTCTTCTTCCAATCTTCACATTTTCTCTAGATTGCGATGGCTAAGATTTCTAAATTAGTTCCTTAGTAGGCTACCTCTTCATCTTCCTACCCGGCTACGGATGTTGAGGCGGCTGCTTTCGAGGTGGCCGCTCCCAAGTGGCTGCTCCCGAGGCTACCCCTGAGCCCCCTATGAAAAGCTTTATACCCGGGGGTTGCTCAATCCATAGACGACTTCAAGGTTGAGAAGGCCTCATCCAAACAGGACCGAGGTGAAAGAGGATGGAGATACATATGCTCCATTATTCAACATGTTCTTCCCACTGTCCGAGAGGACTGTAAATGGTAAGTCAAGGATGTGGTAGTGGGCCCAAGGATGACATTGCTACCCACGTGGAGGGGTATTTGAGTGTTTGCACTTACTCCTTTATGTTGGGCCTGGTAGACCCAGTGATTCTGGTCTTTTGCAAAAGGTACGAGGTGTGCCTCGGGAAAATCCATCCATCTCTTTGGAGGATCGTGATCCTCTTACGTTATTTTGTGAAAAACATTGAGTTCTCTCAGTTCAACCTTGACCATCTACTCCACTTGTACAGTCCTCCGATTTTCTGAGAGGGACTAATCAAGCTCACTCACCGGGCCAATAAAGCCTCCTTTTCGAGCATCGACGAGGATAGGGACCGCGACTAGCAGGGTCGCTTTGTTCAGGTAAAAACTCAGGATTTGATCCCTCTCGAATTCCTGCCATTTCCTAAGAAGTGGAATGCATCTCGTAAGTATAGCTTTTTCTTAAGCGTTAGTCTTATATTGTTTCCCTTATCACCATCATCATTTGTGATTGTGTATCAATTGCTCGGGTTTCTATGGCGGCCCCCCATCTCAAGGAGTGGATCGAAAGCATCTGTAGGCAGATGTCATACTTCAAGCGCTCATGGTGTAATTTTTTGAAAGACCGATGGGAGGCCCGTTCTCATGGTAAGGTTCTCCTCAGCATAGCTATTACTATGCTCTAAGCTTACATTTGTGGACCTCTCTTCTTTCTTTTGTAGGTTTGCCTAAGATAACCAAACTTAGGCTGTTGGAAGGGGATAGGGATGCGTCCTTGTCCGTTGATCTATCTATTATGTGTCAGCCCCGGGATTCCTCGGAGGAGAAAAAGAGAAAAAGGAAATCCCCAGGCTCAGAGGAGCCCAAGGTGAAGATAAAGAAGAGGTTGGTAACTCGAACTCGCAAGACGAAGAAGAATGCTGGTCCCCGAGTACCGGACTCTGACTTGCTTTATCAGCTCAGGGACGAGCCTAAAGAAGATGACATGTTTGTCGCCCATGGATCTACCTTTGCCGTGTAATAGGCGACGATCGGGGAGAAGGGCCACTAGGTCGACCCCCTTCCGGTAGGAGAGGGCGAAGTGGAGATGGAGCCTACAACCTCGCAAGAAACTGCTCCTTCCCTAAAGGAGGCGACCGATGTGATTGACTTCATTGAGTCTCCCTCCTACACCGATTTTATGCTCAAAGAGGCCCAAGCGGTCAAAGAAAAATTAAGTGAAGGAGCAAAATGTGCAGAGGACCCACTCCATTTCTTATTAGATGGCATGGATATGTCAACACTAGAAGATTTTTTCGGCTTGGGCCACTTAGAGATACCAAAGAAGGATGCCTTCGGGAGCTGAGGGGCCGAGCATGAGCCCATGATTGGTGAAGCAATTTCCTGCACCGAGTGCAGACCCCAAGCGCAAGAGGATGATTATTCCTGGAGGATGCCCGGGTCATATCCGCTTCAATAAGCATAGCCAGTTACCTCTGATGTCTGGTAACTGAGGAGGATCAGCCAAAGATGAATAAGGTGGCACATCAGGCTCTGAATCTGGTACGGTTCTAATACCTTCGAACTTCTCTTATGAATTACTTGAAAATCTCCTTTGATATTTTTTACTTAGTTCCCTTTCTTTACAGGCTTCAGTGTTTCACCACGAGAGCTTTCTCCTGTACCACTTGGAAATAAGCCAACTCGAGTTTGACCTCTAGGAGAAGCCCCGAAAAAAGGATATGTACAAACTTCTTAGCGAGCAACAAGATGGGGCCATCAAGGATCTTCAGTGCGAGTTAGACAGGGCTCTGAAGGAAGGTTCGACCCTGAGGCGGGAACATGTCTACCTGATCAAAAAGGTAAAGGTCTTTGAAGTTAAAAATATGGAGCTAATCGTGGTGACTAGCAATAAAACCTCGCAGGTCCAACAGAAACTTGACCTGATAGACCAACTTCGAGTCTAAATGAATGAGGTACAAGCCATGGCCGACGGGTGTAAAAGCAAAATGGACCTGCTGGGTTTGGAGTAGGAATCCACTAAGGTAGATTTGGAATTGGTTGAGAACCAACTCCGGGTGGTGAAAAGCAAAGATGGCAAGTGATCTCAGCTGAACGACGTTCTCCGAGCACAGTTTAGCTCGGCCTTAGCAGAGCAGGATGCCCTCGCCAGAGAATATGAGATGATGAAGTCTAAGTTGGATAAAACCTCAACTGATGCTGAAGAAATGGTGGCCCAATATAAGGCCGATATGGAGGAAGCCGAGGCTTGCCTGAAGGCAAAGGCCGAATATATGAAGTGGCTATCCGGAAGAGAGACCTTCGAGGAAATCCATGCCCAAGATTTTGACTTGTTGGCTGAAAATGAGGGAGCGAAAAAATATGAGGCCGAGGAGAAGAAGCTTTACGAGACTAAAGGTGCTGAAGGCTCTGAGGTTTCGAGGGTTCTGACGGCTCTAGCGATGAGTCGGGCCCTGTAAAGATTAGGCGTAGATGCTTTAGTACTTTTTTAGTTTTTGTCTTATGTATGTTTTTGTTTATTTTCAGGTCGTTTTTATTGGGCCTTTGTAAGTATATTCTGGAATATATATATATATAAAATTTTCCATTTCTGCAATTTTTAATTTTTAATTTTTCAACATCTTTTCATAATTTTTATTCTTGCAATGTTTCTAATGCCTTAGCATACAATCAAATGTAGTTATAGGGCGTGCAATTTTCAGAGGTCTGAACAGAGCCTAACTTTGATACAACTTTGTTTGCTCGAGTCTAAGAAAACTCGATATAATCGAAGTTTTTTTTAATTGCTTATGTGATTTTAGATGACGCTTTGCCGAGGGTAATCTTTTAGCAATGTTTGAATTTTTATAAAGGTCTTACTTTCTGATTACGAGCTTCGGACGTCTCCGAGCCTTTCTTTAGGGTGGCCATATCCTTTTTATATTTAGGCATTGCCTAATAGGTATGGTGCCTCCGGAATTTGGTAGCCCGAGTTGCTCGAACTTTTTTCGAACCATAGTCCCCGAGTAGGGGGTAGCCCTTGGGATTGATAGTCCTCGAATATTGGTAGCCTTTGGGCTTGATAGTCCCCGAATAGGGGTAGCCCATGACCTCTTAGGATTTGAAATTTAAGAGGCAAAAATGTGTAATAGCAAGGTGGAAACTTTCTTTCTTCTCTGTGTGTAAATACATGATCGAATTGTTAGGCACTATATTGTTGTTTTCGCCATGATGGCCAGACTCAACATCAACGTTCAAGTAAGCAGACTGAGAGTTTGACATTGTTAAGTTATCCTAAAAGTGAAACCTTAAAGAGCAAGCGTAAAATTAGAGTGTGTTATAGAAATTTGTATCGAACCAACACTATTATCCTTAGCCTCACGGTGGGCTCCAAGCTGTTTACTCTTAAAAATGGATAACAATTTAAATTTTACGCAATTTTAAGGATATGTAGATTAATTCAACACAAATGATCAAGAATATCAGATAAGAAAAATAAAGATAAGACAAATAACCAAGCCAGTTGTGATGTTAAGTCCGGGCTCAGATTTAGGCTTAACAATAGTATCGCCTTCGACCAGACCCTCGATTTGAAACCAAATATATATGAAGAGCTATGAGCAAAATAAGAATTTTTGAATAACTTAGAAGCAGAGAATGAAAGTTTGTATTGCCTTGATATGCATGTTACAGTATGTTTATTAATATAAAACTTCCCATTTATATAGTAGGGGAGGTTTACCCCTTGTACAATTCTAAAAAAGGGTAAAATTCCTCTCTTAGTCAATTACTGATTTGCTGCCGATGTCGAGCGAGATTCGCGCCGTGATATCTGGTGGGGTGCGGATATCTTGGTCCTCTGTTGGTCGTGCATAACTGCTGCCGTGCTTTCCGAGGTCTCGGGAGCTCGTTCCGGGATTGGGGAAGTACCGTCTCATCAAGCCCAGTGGCGAACACTCCATTCAGGCCTTAGTATGAAACGTTCCGGCTTCGATTCCGACCCCGTGAGCATTTGCTTCGTTTAACCCACCGAAAAATTGGGGTGTAGGTTACCCCGGTTTTACACGTATACAACATTATTTAATCAAACACAAACTACGACTATCCAAACGTATTTTCTCGAAAATAAGCAAATTTTGAATACTTAACCAAACATATTATTCTGCATTTTTGCTCACTCTAACAAATAAAATTGTTTATATTACATTAAATTAAAGCAACTGAATTTTCTTATTATAATCGTAAACTCACAAAACTTTCCCGTTATAACAGTGGGTAGGGAACAGGGGAGGGCAAAATGAAGTAAAATATAGCACATTCAACAACTTGGTAGGAGTATTTGACAAGACATAAGTGGAATCATTAATGTAATATGCCTCCAGAGATTGTAACATTTAATCTTTAGGAATCTTATTATGTATCGCTGGAAAATCGGAAGACTGAAGTCCCCTCATCAAGTTGGAAAGACATCACCTCATTGAATTAACCACGTACAGGACGGTGAACCTTATAGCAACCATAAAATTGTTTCGTGTGACCTATAGGTAACAAGTTTGAGTCGTGGAAATAGCCACTAATGCTTGCATTAGGATAGATTATCTGTATCATATCCCTTAGTTGCAGCCCTTACTTGAACCCTACATGGACGCGAGAAACTCTATGCACCGAGTTACTTTTTTTTTAGGGGGAGGGGTTGAATTTACCACATAGAAGAAAGCAAAAAGGTAATCAAACAAGGTTCAAAACTCAGAAATATAACAAACAGTTAGTTATGCAAATAATTTCTGTAAGTAAATCTTATCATTAGTTGAATCAAACGATTTTCAAGACACAATTGTGATCTCATTCGCAACATGCACCAAGAAAGTTAGAATCTAAAAGGTTAAGTGCTTTCAGGAAAAAGTTACCATGTGACATATTGAAATAAAGTAAGTTGGATCGCAATATTTAAGTGGGGACTCAAAAGAGAAAGGACAAACACTACCCTTACTCGAGGCAAAGTAAACTTTGCTAGGGCATGACTCCAAATACTTCCACAGAGAATTGAAAAGGTTAAACATATCAAATTCCAAAAACAGTGTTGAATCCCTCATTTCTATTTTTAAACTAAAGCGTACAAAAGCAAAAGGTAAAGTTGACTTGTGGGATTTAAAATAAACCTTTTTGTCTTGTTCATTCCATGACAAAAGGAGGTGGCATTGTTGCAAGGCAGCTGCATAGCAGGATAGTCCATTCAAATAAGTCCTAAAAAAGGTTGGATACTTGGAGCTCGTTTGGACATAAGATTTTTTTCTATTTTTTTCCAAAATTTTTTCACTTTTTTTTTTTTGTGAAATCAGTGTTTGGCCATAATTAAATTTTCAATTTCACTTGAAGATAAATTTTTGAAATTTTCAAAAATTTGAAAAACTCCAAAAAGCTATTTTTGAAAAGTCATTCATATCACTCTCAAAAATTCAAAAATATATTCATGTCCAAACACAACTCTAATTTTCAAATGCCATATTCACTTGAAAAAAAAATTCACTCTTTTTTTTTTGGAGTTTTACAATTCTTATGTCCAAACGCCACTTAGTTTCCTTTTAGTTTGCCCTAAAAATAAATAATTTTTAAAAGTTAAAAATAATTTTACATGTATTTTTTTATTTCATCTTTAATGGGATGATTTATGCACACAAACATTTATAACTTGCTTTAGACCATAAATTTCTATGTCTAATTAAATTGCATGACATAAATTGCGACGGAAAACGTTTCATGCAGAAACAAAGCACTAAATAGTTAATGATTCGTTTGTGTCTGAAGCAAAACCTAGTAGTTCCTAACACTAGCAAAGTCAACTAATTTTTGCTTCCTCTTTCTCTTTTACTTTATTAAAGGCATTATAAATCTTACTAGGCATTCATCATATATAGTGGAATCACTGGAATCTGACAAAACCTAACTATATCAGTTGAGAAAGAAAATTAGCTAAGTAGGTGTTCCTTTTTCTGTTCATATGTTTGTACTTATGATTTTTGTCCACTATTTTTTTTTTATAAAGTTTATATCATCTCATTAATCTTTCGTATATAGTTCGTCCTTTTCAAACAACAACAATACCACCGATGATAATGATGAGTGTCAATAGAGGGTTAAACAATCTAACTATCTATCACAATTCAAACACAGTTAGAAACTGCATGGAAAGCACTATTAACTACAAGCTTTAAAAATATTTTTCAATCATAGCTAAGGTAAAGAATTTTTTATTTTTATTTTTAATCACATTAGTTTGGTTGATTCTAATACTTGTTAAACTTTACACCTTTTACATATTAAGATGAATACACATTGCAGTCCCAAATGATTTTCAAATGAGATGTGCTTTGTCTTAATAATTTAATACCGCTCTCATATTTTAAAGAGTTTTTCCTAATTCGGAGATCATTTTCAAAAATGCTGACGTTCAAATGGAAAAAGATAAAACGAAATAACGAAAACAAAAAGAATATTACTAAATGGGCCTATGATTCGATTGAAACTCTTTGGGTTCTATGTGGTTAAAAGGGTATAGACCCATTTTTCATGGACCTATCATACTATCTGGGTATTGGCCCATTTTATAGTGGATCTATTTTCCTCTCATGGGGAGTTCATGGATGAAAACAATAAAAAGCTCCTTCAATTCATCGAAGATATCACTTCTAATGCCAATGAAGTTTTAAAAAAAAGGTTCTTAATGAAATACTTTCTCATAATGCTGGAGTTGAGTACTTGCAAAGGCATGGCATTAGTGGATCGTTAATCTCATTAATCAAATCAATAAGAGGAGAGGAACTAACCTTGACTGACGTGAATGAGGCTAGCTATTTAGGAATTTTGTGCCATGGACTACATCAATTTGACTAAAGCTAAATGTAACGACCTGACCGGTCGTTTTGCTTTCCAGTACCCGTTCTCCTAAATAAGATTTTTCGTACTTGCTTTTACTGATTTATGACTTGTGGGGATTGTTAGTTCTGGATTTGGAAGGGTTCGGGTTGAAATCCGAAGACTTGATTCCTTAAGGTTGGCTTAAAAGGTCAAGTTTGACTTCAGTCAATATTTTGAGTAAACGATCTCGGAATCGGAATTTTATGGTTCCAATAGGTTTGTATGATGATTTCGAACTTGGGTGTATGTTCGGATCGAGTTTTGGATGACCCGAGAGCGTTTTGGCGCCTTTGGACGAGGTCCCAAGTAGCTCGGGTGAGTTTCGGACCCCTCGGAGCAAAGTATAAGAAACCAGAAAATCCCAGTTCTAGTTTCCTTCTTCGTGAACGCGACAGGACCATCGCATTCGTGTAGAAGGAATTGGGACTGGGGGGAAGGTGTGCTACACGTTCGCAGTAGCTAGTTCACGTTCGGGAAGGTCCGAGGCCAATGACCTTTACATTCGCGTGAGGTGACTCGCGTTCGCGTAAAGTAGCCTGGGTTGGGCTGGGCTGTACCGCCTTGTTCTTCGCGTTCGCGAAGTAGCCCTCACGTTCGCGAAGGGTAGGCCAAGCCAGCCTCCACGTTCACGAGGCCTTGGTCGCGTTTGCGATATAGAGTCTCCAGGGGGTCTGAGCTATTTGCCTTCGCGAACGCGAGGCCCCCTCCGCGTTCGCGATGAAGGAGGCAGTTGGGCAGTAAGTTTTAAAAATGGAACTTTGGCATTTTTGGGTTCATTTATTATACTATTGGGCGATTTGAGAGCTCTTAAGGAGGGTATTTCGACCTACCTTTGTGAGGTAAGTAATTTCTACCTAATATGAGTTTAATACATAGTTTATGGATAGATTATAACATGTAAATTAGTGAAAATCATGTGTTTAGAGGAAAACCTAGGTTTTTGATAAAAATGAGATTTTACCACGAAAATGATTATGGAAGTTGATAAAATCATATATTTATTTTCCTAAGGTTATGGGTAACAATTTCTGAAATTCGGACATGTGGGCCCGGGGATGAATAGTAGGAATCTTGAATTTAGTGTTGGTTAATCACTTTAATAGTTGTGTTATGAAGTTTTAAATATATATTGATTAGTTTTTACACTATTTGAATAGTTTTCAATTGTTCCGCATCGAATTAAGGGTTTGGGTATAATCTTGGACCGGAAAGTAGGCCTTGAGATGAGGCAAGTCTATTTTCAAACCTTGTAAGAGGAAACTTTTCCCACAGGCGAACTTTATTTAAAATGTGATTTTTTTTGGGAGGGGGGAGGGCTACGTATGCACGAAGTGACGAGAGTCCCTACGTAGATACTATTTCTGATTAAGTCCAGGTAGTTTTAGGTTAACACCATGCTTTGTGGACATCATTATTAATTATATTTGCTAATTCTAACAAATTGAATTAAGTTGAGGATTTCCAAGGATTTAAAGCTTAAGGTTGAATTGTCTCTAATTTTTAAAAAAATTCAGAAATGATAAAATGATATTCGACTGTGTCGTATTTATGATTAGCGAGCGGGGTAAATAGATGCATCTAAAGTTCGCGCTGTTCGATCCTAGGTAGTGCACAATTTACTTTTATGTTGGATCGGGCCGAAGGACCTTGGTAAAATTTGTGTGTGATAATAGAACTGGAAGTCCTTTTTATAACTTGTATAAATTCATTGTTTGAGAGATCATTTGTTTTAAATGAAGGAAGTGTTTTGAGTTCTTAAATATGATGAAAGAATTGTTCAGCTATTTTCCGTTCTGAGTTTTATTATTATCTTTATATATCATGCTTAATTAGAATTTATATTATTATATTATTGGCCCTAGTAAGTGTCGGAGTCGACCGCTCATTACTATTTCTTCGAGGTTGGACTAGATACTTACTGGGTACATATTTTTATGTACTCACGCTACACGTCTGTACTTAATTGTACCAAATTTGAGGCAGGTGCATCTGGCCACCAGTCCAGCGCCCAAATTTAATCCCCATCCCAAGACTTATAGTGAGCTGCCTTCTGAGCCGTTCTGCAGCAGCTGGAGTATCTCTTATGCTTTATTTTTCTATCTATTTTCTTTCAGAAAATTAGCATTCTTTTGTATATTCTACTCGGGAAAGTAATATCCACTTGGTAATTTATTTAAACGGGAAATCCACTAGTTTGATAAGTGTTGGCTTTCCTAACAACGGTGTTGGGCACCATCGCGGTGTGTAATAGAATTTGGGTTGTGACAATATGGTATCAGAGCATTAGGTTCATGTAGGTCCCACAAGTTATGGGTGGACCTGGTAGAATATTATGGATCGGTATGGAGATGTATGTACGTATCTTCGATAGGTTATAGGTTGTTAGGAAACTACTCTTTATTCACCTCCTATTGTGCAGTTGATGTAATACTAAGTTACTTTCTCTTATTCTCCTACAGATGACTAAAACGCGCGCAACAGACGTTTCGAACTCGTGAGGAGCTGCTCTACTCGTTGCTAGAGGCCAAGGTAAAGGCCGAGGAGGGAACCTGCCCGAGGTAGGGGACGAGGACATCCCAGAGTTTCCCTTGCTGCACCACCAGCGGATCTAGTAGAGGATCCCATTATTGAGGAGCAGGGCGATGTACCCGCAGCAGAGCCAGTCCTGGTAGATTTCATGTTAGCACCGGGCTTCTAGGAGATCATGGGCTGTATGCTGCGGTTCATGGATTCTATGACCCAGGCTGATTTATTTCCAGTAGACCCAGCCACATCTCAAGCGAGAGGGGGAGCACAAACCTCTACTTCTCATGCTCCTGGGCATGCAACTACAGTATATTAGACTCCGGCAATTACAGCGGTTGTACCTGAGCCTAGACCAGATGCAGCCGACGAGCAGCAGAAGCTTTTGGGCAGATGGACTAGGCTACACCTCCTGTCTTCGGAGGTAAGCAGCGTGAGGATCCCCATGACTTCATTGATAGGTGCAGGGACAGACTGCACATCATGAGGATATTAGAGTCGCATGGGGTGGATTTCACTACTTTCTAATTAGAGGCTAGGGCCCGCTGATGAAGGCAGTCTTATCTTCTTAGCATGCTAGTGGGTTCTCCTCCCATGACTTGGGACAAGTTTATGCGACTTTTCTTGGATAAGTATATTCCACCCTCCCAGAGGAAAGAGTTGCGGTGTTAGCTTGAGCACCTGGAGAAAGGTAAGATGTATGTGACTGATTATGAGGCAAGATTTTCAAAGTCATCTCGCCATGCACTTATGATACTTCCTGCAGACGCATAGAGAGTGCGGAGATTTGTTGCGGGGTTGCACCCCAGTATTCGGGCTAGTATGGGCCGGGAGGTTGAGATGGATACTAATTATCAGCTAGTGGTAGAGATTTCTCGGAGGATTGAAGGCTACTGCCAGAGGGGTAGGGAGCAGATGCAGCAGGACAAGAGGATCCGTTTCTCTAGAGAGTTTAGAGGTGCCCCGATTAGGGGCAAAGGTCGATTTGGGAGGGTTCAACCTAGCAGGCCCACATATCCAGCACCACCACCACCTTCTTGGGGTGCTCCAGCATGACCCTATTTCAGTGCCATGCCAGAAAGTTCATACCGCCTGCTAGCCATTCAGGGTTTTTCTAGTAGGTATTCAGGCCATCAGGGTCAGACTTTGGAGCAACAGTCTATGGTACTGAGAGGTTTTTACGAGTGTGGAGATCCAGTTCATATAAAGAGAACCTGTCCTAGACTTCGAGGCAAGATAATTGTGATGACCCGACTAGTTTTCTCATGATTTACTGCTCCGTTTCTCCCATTTATGCTTTTATTGCTTTGTCTATCGTTTCTATATGTGATCGGGTTGGTTGGCTTGGGTTCGTAGAGGATTTGGTAAGGTTTGAGACACTTAGTCTCTTTTGAGAAAGCTTAAGTTGGAAAAGTCAACTAGATGTTGACTTATGTGTTAGAGGGCTCGGATAAGAGTTTCGATGGTTTGGATAGCTTCGGAAGGTGAATTGGGACTTCAGAGCATGATCAGAATGAGTTTTGAAAGTCCGGAGTAGATTTAGGCTTGAATTGGCGAAATTATATTTTTTGCGATTTTCGGTTGGTAGGTGAGATTTTGATATAGGGGTCGGAATGGAATTTCGAGAGTTAAATTTTTTCCGTGGTGTCATTTGGGATGTGTATGCAAAATTTCAGGTCATTCAGATATCGTTTGGTTGGGTTTTTTTTATCAAAAATAATTTAGAAGATTTTAGAATTCTTAGGCTTGAATCCTATGCGAATTTGGTGTCTTGATGTTGTTTTGAGCATTCCGAAGGTTGGAACAAGTTTGAATGAGGTTATAGGATATGTTGGTATATTTGGTTGAGGTTCTGGGGGCCTCAGGTGAGTTTCGGTTGGTCAATCGGAACATTTCATGCCTTGGAAAGTTGTAGATTTTTGGAGCTTCAGCTATTGCAGAGTGTTTTTCTTCGCGATCGCATAAGATGTCTCGCGATCGCATCGAGCTTTTGTAGGGGCAGCCCAGTTTGTTCTTTGTGTTCGCGAAGGTGGGGTTGCAATCGCATAAGGTGGCGAGATTGTTGATCGCGAACGCGTGGAAAAGGTTGCGTTCACGTAGAGTTAAGTGGACTAGAGGTTTGAGTTGAAGTTTGTTCTTTGCGAACGCGGTCCCCTGTCCGCAATCGCGTAGTGTAGGATGCCTGGGCATCGCGTTCGTGTGGGAGTTTATGAATTTGCGTAGGGTTAAATTTTGGGTTCTGAGAATTTGTGCTTCGCGATCGCGAAGGAAGTCCCGCGATCGCAATGAAGGATTTCAGGCCTGGGCAGAAAGTTTAAATAGTCTTCTTGTCCGCAATTTTGGGGTTTATTTCTTCCATTGTTGATCGTTCTTGGAGCTTTTTGAAGAGGATTGAAGAGGGTTCAAGGGGAATAACTTGGAGGTAAGATTCATGGACTGAAAACTCGATTCTAATGTGAAATCTACCTAATTAATCATGGAATCTAAGCCTAAAATTGAGAACTAGGCCTTGAAATTGGAGACCTAGAATTTGGGATTTGAGGGGACATTTGTAGATGGATTTTGATGCTTTTGGTATGTATGAACTCTTGGGGAGATAAGGAATCCATTGATGTGAATTTTATAGGAATCTGAGATGTGTCGGGTTTTGGTAATTTTGGGATTTTTGTTGTATATTGATTATTTTCGCTCAGGCTTCGTTCCCCTAGCATATTTTGACGCCGTGATTTCGATTTTGGATAGACTCGATGCGAGTGGAGGCCAATTCGAGGGGCAAAGGCATCGCAAGCTAGAGATTTGACCGGATTAAGGTGAGCGATGATTGTAAATGATGCTTTGAGGGTATGAAACCCCGGATTGCACATCGTTGTGCTATATTGAGGTGACGCACACGCTTGATGACGAGCGTGGGGTCGTTCACTATTGGGGATTCCGACTTAGTCCATCTCGAATGACTATTTTACCATGTATTTTACTGAAATATATTTGTTATCATCATGATTTGGGCTGAATGCCATATTTGGGCCTTGTGCCAACTATTTGAACCCTTTGGGGATTTTTATTGATATTTCCTTACTATTTTGACTTTATACTTGAACTTAGTCATGTTATATTCCAATATTTTCATACTTAGCCATGTTTACTCTAGACTTTTCTTGATTATTCTGGATTTTAGATGCTCATGGCTAGTGACAACCCGGTATCGGGCTGTATTGGGTTGTTCTTCCGCATAATTGTACTATTGACTGCTTAGACGTTGGGTTATTTTATCATGCTTTAGACTTGAATCTTATTATTTAATTGCTTAAAACTTAAATGTGAAGTGTCTCCTGGCCTTGTCTTCACGAGAGACGCCATCATGATCGGGTCCGAGTTTAGGGTCTTGACAAGTTGGTATCAGAGCCTAGGTTACATAGGCCTCACAAGTCATGAGCAGGTTTAGTAGAGTCACGCGGATCGATACAGAGACGTCTATATTTATCCTCGAGAGGCTGCAAAACCTTTAGCAAAAACATTATATTCTGGAAATTCTTGTCATACGAATTGTTGATCCGAGTACTAAACTTCTATTATTCTATTCTCTCACAGATGGTGAGGACAGGCACTACCGGTCAGGATGGACGACAACCAGTACCACCAACTGTGGCCACTAGAGGCCGAGGATGCGGTTGTGGTCGCAGTCGGGGCCGAGGTGTGGCCCGCACAACAGTTAGGGCAGTACCTGTAGATCCACCAACTGCCCTAGTTCAGGATCGGGTCCCAGTTATGGACGCTCCAGCAGCACCAGCTCAGGCACCAGCTATGCCCATTGTGATTCTGGGTCTTCAGGAGGTCTTGGCTCAGATTCTATCAGTTTGCACTAGCGTAGCTCAGGCGGTCTCAGCTACTACAGCTGCAGCTACTTCTCAGGCTTGGGGAGGCAATCAGACTCCCACCGCTTATACACCTGAGTAGGTCGTGCAGGGACTTCAAACGCCGGGAGCACATCCAGCCCAGCCGGTTACAGCTGCTTAGGACTATGTTGTTTCTGCCATGCTAGAGGACGAGCAGTGTAGGTTGGAGAGGTTTGGTAGACTTCAGCCTGTGACTTTTAGTGGTGCAGAAGGCGAGGATGCATAGGGTTTCTTGCATAAGTGTCAGAGGATGCTTCGTACAATGGGTATTCTAGAGACTAGCGGGGTCGCTTTCACTACTTATCAGTTTTCTGGAGCTGCCTTCACTTGGTGGGAGGATTTTGAGAGGCTTAGGCCTGTTGGTGCAACACCCCTTACTTGGAAGCAGTTCTCCGTTCTCTTTCCGGAGAAGTATGTGCCGCAGTCTCATAGAGAGGAGCTGTGCAGGCAGTTTGAGTGGTTGCCTCAGGGAGAGATGACCATGTCGCAGTATGAGTTAAGGTTCTTCGAGTTAGCTCGCCATTCCATTTGGTTGGTTTCGACACATAGAGAGAGGATTATGAGGTTTATTGATGGCCTCACTTATCAGCTTCGTATTCTCATGACCAGGGAGAGGGTGACTGGTGCTGCTTATGAGGAGGTTGTGGATATTTTCCGTGAGATTGAGTCTGTTCGTTACCAGAAACGAGAGGAGAGGGAGGCCAAGAGGCCTCGAGGATATGGTAGTTACAGTGGTACTCCTTCGAGAGGTTAGTTTTAGCACGACAGAGGTCGTCCATTCAGGCATGCTCATCTAGCTCGCCCAGGTTATTTATGGGGCGTCATCGGGTCATGGTTCTCACAGTTCTCATCAGTTCCAATCATCACTTAGTGCCCTTCTAGCTCAAAGCTCATCCCGTGCTCCATCAGTTCAGGGCTTTTCTATGCCAGGTGCATCAGCTAGTCACTCCGGTGCGAGGGGTTCCCTTCAGTCCCCTTCTCTAGAACCTGGGACTTGTTGTGAGTATGGAGAGATGGTTCATATGTTGAGGCAGTGCCCTCGTCATCTTGTGAGTTCATCTCAGCAGAGGGGTCAGTCATCGGCTTTAGCGCCAGTTATTTCATCACCACCCGCTCAACCAGCTAGGGATGGAGGTTAGTCAGCTAGGGGTCGCCCTAGAGGTGAAGGTTGATTAGGTGGTGGTCAGGCCCGTTTCTATGCACTTTCAGCTGGACTCAATGCTATTACTTCAGATTCTGTTATTACAGGTATTGTTTCAGTCTGCCACAAAGATGCCTCTATATTATTTTATCTCGGTTCCACCTTTTCTTATATGTCATCATACTTTGCTCATTATTTAGGTACGCCCTATGAGTCTCTTACTTCACCTGTTCATGAATCTACCTCGGTGGGCGATACTGTTGTAGACCATGTGTATCGATTGTGTGTGGTGACTATTGGGGGTCTGGAGAATTGAGTGGATCTTTTATTATTATGTATGGTGGATTTTGATGTTATTTTACGCATGGATTAGATATCTACGTGTCGTGCTATTCTGGACTATCATGCTAAGATAGTTACATTGGCTATACCGGGTGTGCCACGGATTGAGTGGTGAGGTGTGACTGATTATGTTCCCAGTAGAGAGATCTCATTCTTGAAGGCCCAACGTATGGTTGGGAAGGGTTGTCTCTCGTATCTAGCCTTTGTGAGGGATATCAGTGCTGAGACACCTAGTATTGATTCTGTTCTAATTGTAAGGGATTTTCCCAATGTGTTTCTTGCAGATCTGCCGGGCATGCCACTGGACAGAAATATTGATTTTGGTATTGACCTGGTGCCGGGCACTCATCCAATTTCTATTCTGCCCTATCGTACGACACTAGTGGAGTTGAACGAGTTAACAAAGCAGCTTCAAGAACTCCTTGGAAAGGGGTTCATCAGCTTAGTGTGTCACCTTGGGGTACGCTAGTTTTATTTGTGAAGAAGAAGGATGTGATTATGAAGATGTGTATTGATTATAGGCAATTGAACAAAGTAACAGTGAAGAAGAAGTATCCTTTGCCTTGCATTGATGATTTATTTGACCAGCTTCAGGGAGCGAGAGTGTTCTCCAAGATTGATCTCCATTCAGGTTATCACCAGTTGAAGATCAGGGTATTGGATATTCTTAAGACTGCTTTCAAGACCCGATATGGTCATTGTGAGTACTTGGTGATGTCTTTTGGGTTGACCAATTCCCCATCATCGTTCATGCATTTGATAAACATCGTGTTCTGGCCTTATCACGACTCGTTTATCATAGTCTTCATTGATGATATTCTGGTGTACTCACGTAGTCAGGATGAGCACGTGGAGCATTTGAGAGTTGGTGTTGTAGAGATTGAGGAAGGAGAAGCTTCATGCAAAATTCTCCAAGTGTGAGTTTTGGCTCAGTTCAGTGGCTTTCTTGGGGTAGGTGGTGTCCAGCGAGGGTATTCAGGTTGATCTGAAGAAGATAGAGGCAATTCAGAGTTGGCCCAGACCATCCTCAGCCATAGAGATTCATAGCTTTCTTGGTTTGGAAGGTTATTATGGCCGATTTGTTCAAGGATTCTCATCTATCACGTCGCCCTCGACCAAGTTGACTTAGAAGGATGCTTCATTTGTATGGTCGTATGAATGTGAGAAGAGCTTTCAGAAGCTCAAGACAACTTTGACCACAACTCCAGCGTTAGTTTTGCCATCAGCTTCAGGTTCATATACTGTCTATTGTGATGCTTCGAGAGCTGGTATTGGTTGTGTTTTTATGTATGAGGGTAGAGTTATTGCTTATGCTTCTAGTTAGTTGAAGCCCAATGAGAAAAACTACCTCGTTCATGATTCAGAGTTGGCTGCCATAGTTCATGCGTGGAAGATTTGGAGGAATTACTTGTATGGTGTGTCTTGTGAGGTGTTTACTGATCATCGTACTCTTCAGCACTTGTTCAAGTAGAAGGATCTTAATTTGAGGCAGCGGAGGTGGTTGGAGTTGCTTAAGGATTATGATATCACTATATTGTACCATCTGGGAAAGGCCAATGTGGTGGCAGATGCTTTGAACCGAAATGCAGGGAGTATGGGGAGTTTCGCATCTATTCCAGTTGGGGAGAGACCTCTCACAGTTGATGTTCAGGCCTTGGCCAATCAGTTCGTGAGGTTGGATATGTCGGAGCCCGGTTGGATATTGGCTTGTGTGATTTCTTGGTCTTCCTTATATAATCGCATCAGAGAGCACCAGTATGATGATCTGCATTTGTTTGTCCTTAAGGACAGAGTTCAGCATAATAATGCAAGAGATATGACCATCGGTGATGATGGGGTGTTGAGGATGCATGGCCAGATTTGTATGCCCAATGTGGATAGGCTTTGGGAGTTGATTATGGAGGAGGCCCATAGCTCGCGGTATTCCATTCATCCTGGTGCCACGAAGATATATCAGGATTTGAGGCAACACTATTAGTAGAGAAGAATGAAGAAGGACATTGTGGGATTTGTAGCTCGGTGTTTCAATTGTCAACAAGTGAAATATGAGCATCAGAGATCGGTGGCTTGCTTCAGCGGATGGATATTCCAGAGTGGAACTGAGAGAGGATCACTATGGACTTTGTAGTTAGACTTCCATGGATTTTGAAGAAGTTTGATGCTATTTGGATGATTGTGAATTAGCTAACCAAGTCTGCGCACTTCAATCCTATGTGTACTACTTATTCTTCAGAGCGGTTGGCAGAGATCTATATCCGGGAGATTGTTCGGTTGCATGGTGTACCAGTTTCCATTATTTTAGATAGGGGAACTCAGTTTAGTTCACAATTTTGGAGGTCTGTGCGGTGAGAGTTGGGTACTCAGGTTGAGTTGAGCATAACTTTTCACCCTCAGATGGACGGGCAGTTCGAGCACACTATTCAGATATTGGAGGACATGTTGTGTGCTTGTGTCATTGATTTCGGAGGGTCATCGGATCAATTTCTACCACTTGCAGAGTTTGCTTATAACAATAGCTACCAATTGAGTATTCAGATGGCTCCATATGAGGCTTTATATGAGAGGCGGTGTAGATCTCCTTTTGGTTGGTTTGAGCTGGGTGATGCTAGGCTATTAGGGACAAACTTGGTACAGGATGCTTTAGAAAAGGTGAAGATGATTCAGGAAAGGCTTCGTAGAGTACAATCGAGGCAAAAGAGTTATGCTGACAAAAAGGTTCAAGACGTGTCCTAAATGGTTGGCGAGTAGGTTCTGTTGAAGGTTTCGCCTATGAAGGTTGTTTTGAGATTTGGGAAAAAAGGTAAATTGAGTCCTCGGTTCATTGGGCCTTTTGAGGTGCTTCAGAGGATTGGGGAGGTGGCTTATGAGCTTGCTTTGCCATCTATCTTGTCGAGTGTGCATTCGATTTTTCATGTTTCTATGCTCCGAAAGTATATTAGGGATCCGTCTCATGTTTTGGATTTCAGCACGGTTCAGTTGGATGATGATTTAACCTATGATGTGGAGCCAGTAACTATTTTGGGTCGTTAGGTTTGAAAGTTTAGGTCAAAGGATATAGCTTCAGTGAAAGTGCAGTGGAGAGGTTGGCCCATGGAGAAGGCTACCTAGGAGACTGAGCAGAAGATGCAGAGCAGATATCCTCACATGTTTGAGGCTTCAAGTATGTTTCTTGACTCGTTCGAGGATGAACATTTGTTTAGGTTAGGTAGTATGTGAAGACCCTGCCAGTCGTCTCATGAGTTACCGCTCTGTTTCCCCCATTTCTGCTTCTTATTGCTCTTTATATCGGTTCTGTATGTGATCGGGTTGGTTGGCTTGGGTTCGGAGAGGATTTGGTAAAGTTTGAGACACTTAGTCTCTTTTGAGGAAGCTTAAGTTGGAAAAGTCAACCAGATATTGACTTATGTGTTCAAGGGCTTAGATGTGAGTTCCAATGGTTCGGATAGCTTCGGGAGGTGATTTGGGACTTAGGAGCATGATCAAAATGAGTTTTGGAGGTCCGTAGTAGATTTAGGCTTGAATTGGAGAAATTGGATTTTTGGTGATTTCCGGTTGGTAGTTGAGATTTTGACATAGGGGTCGGAATGGAAGTTCGAGAGTTGCAATAGTTTCGTGGTGTCATTTGGGGTGTGTGCGCAAAATTTTTGGTCATTCGGGCATAGTTTGGTTGGGTCTTTGATCAAAAGCATAATTTAGAAGATTTTGGAATTCTTAGGCTTGAATCCGATGTGAATTTGATGTTTTGAAGTTGTTTTGAATGTTTCGAAGGTTGGAACAAGTTTGAATGAGTTTATGGGATAGTTTGGTATGTTTTGTTGAGGTCCCGGGTGCCTCGGGTGAGTTTCGGTTGGTCAATCGAACCATTTCATGCCTTGGAAAGTTGCAGATTTTTGGAGCTTCAGCTGTTGCAGAGTGTTCTTCTTCACGATCGCGTAGGATGTCTCGTGATAGCGTAAGGTGTCTTGCGATTGCATCGAGCTTTTGTGGGGGCAGCCTAGTTTGTTCTTCGTGTTCGTGAAGGTGGAGTTGCAATCGCATAAGGTGGCGAGATGCTGATCGCGAACGCGTGGAGAAGGTCGCGTTCGCGTAGAGTTAAGTGGAACAGGGGTTTGACTTGGAGTTTGTTCTTTGCGAATGTGATCCCTGTCCACGATCGCGTAGTGTAGGATGCCTGGGCATCGTGTTCGCGTGGGAGTTTACGCATTCATGTAGAGTTAAATTTTGGGTTCTGAGAATTTGTGCTTCGCGACCGCGAAGGATGTCCCGCGAACATGATGAAGGATTTCAGGCCTGGGCAGAAGGTTTAAATAGTCATCTTGTCCGCAATTTTAGGGTTTATTTCTTCCATTATTGATCGTTTTTGGAGCTTTTAGGATTGAAGAGGGATTCAAGGGGAATCACTTGGAGGTAAGATTCATGGACTTAAAACTTGATTCTAATGTGAAATCTACCTAATTAATCATGGAATCTAAGCCTAAAACTGAAGAACTATGGCTTGAAATTGGAGACCTAGAATTTGGGATTTGAGGAGTCATTTGTGAATGGATTTTGATGTTTTTGGTATGTATGAAATCGTGGGGAGATAAGGAATCCATTGATGTGAATTTTATCAGAATCTGAGACGTGTCCGGTTTTGGTAATTTTGGGATTTCTGTTGTATATTGATTATTTTTGCTTGGGCTTCGTTCCCTTAGCATATTTTGACGATGTGATTCTGATTTTGGATAGACTCGACGCAGGTGGAGGCCGATTTGAGGGGCAAAGGCGTTGCGGGCTAGAGATTTTACCGGTTTGAGGAGAGTAATAATTGTAAATGATGCTCTTAGGGTATGAAACCCCTAATTTCACATCGTTGTACTATATTGAGGTGACGCACATGCTTGATGACGAGCATGGGGACGTGCACTGTTAGGGAGCGTCCCAAATGACTATTTTACCGCGTAGTTGATTGAAATCTATTTGCTATAATCATGATTTGGGTTGAATGTCATATTTGGTCATTGTTCCAACTATTTGAACCTTTCGGGGATTTTTATTTATATTTCCCTACTGTTTTGGCTTTATACTTGAACTCAGTCATGTTATATTCCATTGTTTTCGTTCTCAGCCATGTTTAATCTGTTTTTAACACTTAAATGATCTTTTAAATGATATTGAACTGAGAATCTTATTTTACTACTGCCCGAGTGGCTTGTGAGGATTTTGACTATGCGAGGCCGAGGGCCTATATTGTGAGAAAATACTAGTTATGATTATGAGGCCGAGGGCCTGAGATATGTATGCCATGAGGTGGCTTATTAATTATAAGGCCGAGAGTCTAGTTATGATGCCAGGATATAGCTTGATATTGCGCTTGGGCTGTAAGGGGCCCCTCCAGGAGTCTGTACACCCTTACTGAGCGCGGGTATCCATGTGATGTGAGATGTAGCCCGAGGGGCTGGTATTGTTCTGAGATATTGCCCAAGGGGCGAAGCTTTATATGTTTATTCTACTTAATTGTTGAAAAAGGATTTTCATGAAGTTCAAGTTGAACTAAAATGACTTTCACATATCTTTACTGATTTATAGTTTTATTGGTTTTACTGCTTCATTATAGCCTGTAATGTGCCTTTTATGTTTTCTTATCTCTCAATCGTTTATTTCTAATCTTTACTCACTGAGTTAGAGTAATCACTTTACTCCATGCACCCTGTGTGCAGATTCAGCGCATCTGGTCCTGCTCCCGAGTGTTGATCTTTCCAGCTTTAGCGGATCCGAGGATTCTCTAAGTAGCTGCCGGCATTCGCATCCCAGAGTTTCTTTCTTATCTTATGTCTCCTTGTTTTAGTTTTGTATTGAACTCTTTTGACTTTTCTTTATTATTCTGGATTTTAGATGCTCATGACTAGTGAGACTCCAGTATCGGGCTATGTTGGGTTGTTCTTTCGCATAATTGTACTGTTGACTACTTAAACCTTGGGTTATTTATAATGCTTTAGACTTGAATCTTATTATTTAATTGCTTAAAACTAGAATGGGAAGTGTCGCCTGGCCTTGTCTTCACGATAGGCGCCATCATGATTGGGTCCAGGTTTAGGGTCGTGACAAAGTACAACCGGGTCATCAGCCCATGATTGCAGCACCAGCCATCCGATCACCCAGAGTTGGGGGACAGACTGGTAGGGGCCATCCTAGAGGTGGAGGTCGGACAGGGGGAGTTCATCCAGCTATTGTTTAGTCAGGTAGAGGCCAGCCAGCCTACACTCCAGCTAGATTATATGCTTTTTCTTGCCAAACCAGATATAGTGGCCTCAGATGCCGTGATCACAGGTATTATTTCTGTCTGCGGTAGGGATGCTTCGATGTTATTTGATCCAGTATCTACCTATTCATATTTATCATCTCTGTTTGCTCATTTCCTAGATATTCCTCATGAGTCTTTGGGTACTCCTATTTATGTGTCCACTCCTGTGGGTGATTTTGTGGTTGTGAATCGGATCTATCGATCGCGTGTAGTCACATTCTATCATTACGAGACTAGAGCGGACCTTCTGTTACTAGATATGACCAACTTTGAGGTCATCTTAGGCATGGACTAGTTAACCCCATATCAGGTCATCCTTGATTGTCATACTAAGATTGTTACTTTAGCAATGCTTGAGTTGCCGAGATTGGAGTGGAAGGGTACCTTAGTTAGTATAGCTAGTCAGGTTAACCCTTTTTCTGAAGGCTCGACATATGGTCAAAAAAAGGTTATTTGTCTTATCTAACTTATGTTTGGGACACCACCACAGAGTCTCCGACGATTGATTTAGTACTAGCAGTTCGGGAGTTCGCCGATGTGTTTCCTTCTGACCTTTTAGGCATACCACCAGATTGTGACATTGATCTCTGTATTGATATCGCTCCAGGTACCCAGCCTATATCTATCCCAACGTACCATATGGCTTGGAAAGAGTTGAAGGAACAACTTGAGGAGATGTTAGGAAAGGGGTTTGTGAGACCGAGTGTATCACCTTGGGGTACACTAGTGTTATTTGTAAAGAAGAAAGATGGAACTATGTGGATGTGCATTATGACATCACTATTCTTTACCATCCAAACAAGGCGAATGTAGTTGCGGATGCCTTGAGAAAAAAGGAAGAGAGTATGGGTGGCTTGACATTAAGTTCAATAGAGGAGAGGCCACTATCCTTGGACATTCAGTCCTTGGCTAACAGACTTGTGAGGTTGGATATTTCAGAGCCCAGCCAGGTTCTCGCATGTGTTGTTGCTTAGTCTTCGCTATTGGAGTAGATCAATGCTCGACAGTTTAAGGATCCACACTTGGTAGTCCTCAAAGCGATAGTACTACGTGGTGGTTCCAAAGAGGTTTCTATGGGTGAGGGTGGCGTTTTGCAACTCCAGGGTCATCTATGTGTTCCTAATGTCGTTGGCTTGAGGGAGAGGATTCTATAGGAGGCACACAATTCTCGATATTCCATTTATCCAAGTGCTACGAAGATGTATCATGACCTGAGTGGCGGCGGATGAAGAAAGACATGTTGAGTATGTAGCTAGGTACCTAATTTCCAGCAGGTCAAGTATGAGCACCAGAGGCTAGGTGGCCTACTTCAGGAGACGACTATACCTGAGTGGAAATGGGAGCGCATTGCTATGGACTTCGTAGTTGGGTTGCCACGGACCTTGTGGAAGTTTTATGTAGTTTGGGCTCATTTTAGGTGTTGAGGCGAGTTGGGGAGGTTGCTTATGAGCTTGCTTTACCTCCCAGCCTATTAGGGGTTCATCTGGTTTTCACGTGTCTATACTCCGGAGGTATCACGCTGACTTGTCACTTGTGTTAGACTTCAGCACAATTCATCTAGATTAGAGCTTGGGTTATGAGGAGAAGCCAGTTGCCATTGTTGCTAGACAGGATTTCTAGTTGAGATCCGAGAGAATTACTGCGGTAAAGGTTCAACGGAGGGGCCAACCAGTAAGGAGGCGACCTGGGAGTCCAAGGAGGACATGCGGAGCAGATATCCACACTTATTCAGCACTTCAGGTATGAATCTAAACACGTTCGAGGATGAATATTTATTTAAGAGGTGGATAATATAACGACATGACCAGTCATTTTGCTTTCTAGAATCATGTTCCCCCTAAATAAGACTTCATGTACTTGCTTTTATTGATTTAT
Source organism: Nicotiana glauca (assembly GCA_026770625.1). NCBI lineage: Eukaryota > Viridiplantae > Streptophyta > Magnoliopsida > Solanales > Solanaceae > Nicotiana > Nicotiana glauca. Next base: position 169,832 of record MU745791.1, read on the forward strand.
AACTTGCGGGGATAGTTAGTTCGAGATTTGAATGAGTTCGGATTGAAATCGGAACACTTGGTTCCTTAAGGTTGGCTTAAAAGGCCAAGTTTGACTTTGGTTAACATTTTGAGTGCACGACCTCGGAATTGGGATTTGACAGTTCCAATAGGTTTGTATGATGATGTCCGGGTAGTTTTAGGTTTACACCATGCCTTGTGGACACCGTTATTGATTATATTTGCTAATAGTAACAAATAAAATTAAATTGAGGATTTCCAAGGATTTAAAGGCTTCAGGTTGAATTGTCTCTATTTTTAAAAGAATCCAGAAAGGTTATGATTTATGATAAATTTATATTTCACCATATCGCATGTATGATCCGCGAGCAGGATAATCCCTTAAATTTATATTTGACCGCATCCCAAGTATGATTCGTGAGCGGGGTAAATAGATGCATCTATGGTTCGCGTCGTTCGACCCTCTACAATGCACAATTTACGTTTATGTTGGATCGGTCCGAATGTCCTCGGTGAAATTTGTGTGTGATAATGGAACTGGAAGTCCGTTTTTCAACTTGTATAAATTCATCGTTTGAGAGATCATTTATTTTAAATGAAGGAAGTTTTTTGGGTTCTTAAATTTGATAAAAGAATTTTTCAGCTATTTCCCATTCTGAGTTTTATTGTTATCTCTATATATATCATGCTAAATTAGAATTTTATATTATTATATTGTTGGCCCTAGTAAGTGTCGGAGTCGACTCCTCATCACTGCTTCTTCGAGGTTAGACTAGATACTTACTAGGTACATATTTTTATGTACTCACGCTACACTTCTGTACTTAATTGTACATGATTTGAGGCAAGTGTATCTGGCAACTAGTCCGGCGCGCAAATTTGATCCCCATCCCCTGACTTCACGATGAGCTGCCTTCTGACCAATTCTGCAACAGTTGGAGTTTCTCTTATGCTTTATTTTTCTGTCTATTTTCTTTCAGACCGTAGGCTAACATTCTTTTGTATATTCTACTAAATTGCCCACATACTTGTGACACCAGGTCCTGGCACACACACTAGTAGACTTATAATTTTGGATTTGTTTGCCTGACTACGATTTGTACTCACTTGCTTCTTTTTAATTGTGTTTCAAATTGCAAATTTCTAAATCTTCTTAATAAACAGGAATGTAATATCCACTTGGTAATTTATTTAAATGGGAAAATCCACTAGTTTGATCAGTGTTGGCTTCCTTAACAATGGTGTTGCGCGCCATCACAACTTGTAATAGAAATTGGGTCGTGACCTAAGTGCTTGCTTCAAAGATCCAGTCTTGTTCTTTAGATTAAAATCACTCTAGATTTTATAATGAACATAACATTTATTCAAAGGTTCCATACACAACCATTAAAAAATTTTGAAACTTTGAATTCGAGAGTTTTGTGAATTTATAATTTATTTGGATTGGGTACTATGTAATAATTGAGCATATTCTTTAGAGTTTATAACTCATTGACGGAGTTTAGTAAATATTCAGGTTGGTTTTGGTTGAAATTTCAGATTGAAACTCGAAAAGAAAGACTTAAATAAATTGTAAATATGTGTATGTCAAGTATACAAATGGGATATAAACTACATTCAATTACATTACTGTATGCAAATTGTTTGTAAATTATGTGTTTGGGATTCTGTATAACAAAGTTGTATATAACTTGTATATAGAATGTACATTGTCTGAAAAAATTTGTATACAAATTATGTATATTAATATACATAACTGAATGCAAATTGTTTGTAAATTAATGTGTTTGACTGGATTCTGTATAACAAAAGGTTGTATATAACTTGTCTATAGACTTTACATTGTATGAAAAAAATTATATACAAATTATATATATATATATAGAGAGAGCGCGCTTCTTTTATACATAGAAACATATAGCTAAAACGGGTAAATATTTATCCTAATTTTGTATCTACACAAAAAATTCCTAAATTTAAAAGGGGAAAATCACAAGTTTATCATTAAGAACAACCCTTAACACCATTTACCCCAATATATGAAATTACATATAACATCTATTTACTCTCTTTTTTAAATAGAAATAGTATCTAAAAAGAAAAATCATTCAAAGAAAATAATCAAATTAAATTATTAATCATTATATAGACGTTGAAAATTACATAGCCAGAATGATTAAGTTGTCGATCTGCATACACAGTCAGATCTCTCTATAACAACATCCCTATATAACAGTCATTTACTATAAAAGCCTAATTTTTCTCAGAACCGATATTTAATGTTATATTTTACCTCTCTATAACAACATTCTGCTTATAGCACCAACGACCATATTTACGATAGTACGCTCTTTCTAAAAGTACCCCTCTATAATAGCCATGCAGATATACAACTTATATATATATATATATATATATATATATATATATATATATATATATATATATATATATATATATATATATATATATATGCACATAAAATATCTTAAGGATAGCAGTATGTTCCATGCACATAAAATATTTTTATAACTAAAGATCTACAAATGATATATCTTGCATTAGAAAAATGCCAAAAGATACTTAAAAGACTATTTATACCTTTTGAAGATATACATATCATTATTTTTATATTTGAAGATGCACACATGTTTTATCTTATATTGGACAATCACCAATAATATGTAAATGTAATCTATTCGTATTTTTTAATTGTGTGCCTTAGAGTTTAAATATTTGTGCGTTTAGTTAAGAAAGTTTTTAATAATGTATTAGATTTCTTTAGTATATAATTCGTGAAATATTTATATATTTTGAGATTTTGAATAAGAATCAGCAACCCCACTGCGGTCTACAATACTGGGGTCTAAACAAAAGAGTACAGAGTGTAGTATCAGCAGAAACGACCCCATGTGATGTAAGTGCCTAGTCTAACCTCGGCGAACTAGTGACGAGGCTAGGACCAGACTACCAAATAAACATGTGCAATTTAACTATATACAGCAGAAAAGAAGAACAGTAATATATGGCCAAGTATGGGAGGGGGAAACATGCTGCGGGAGAAACATCGAATAGTAACAGAAGAGAAACAAATAAATATTAGGACCACTACAGTTCAATTGAAAATAGGAAGGGGAAATCATGATGCGGGATACAATAAGTATAAACAAGAAACCATCAATTAGATGTAAAGAAAACGTAACTCAGTTATCAATAACAATTAGGAAAATCAAAGACAAGTGCACGACATCACCCTTCGTACTTTAACACTCTCTCACCAAAACAATATATGGCATCACCCTTCGTGCTTTAACTCTCGACCTCACCATAAGAATCAAAATAAATTGTACGGCATCACCCTTCGTACTTTTACTCTCATCATCACCATAAAATCAATATCATAGGCATGGAATGGTACATCATGCGGTACGACATCACCCTTCGTGCTTTACACTCTTTCCTCACAATCATACACGACATCACCCTTCGTGCTTTAACTCTCTTCCTTACCCAAATAAAAATCACAAACAATGGGGCAAGGGAAATAAATGATATTGCAATAATAATCCTGGCAAGGGAACAACAATTTAACAATTAAGTCCCGACAAGGGAACAACATCAATAAAATCAACATCCCCGCAAGGGATATAACAAATAAAGCAACAATAACACAGCAAGTGTGGAAACATGATGATCTCTTCTTTTTCTCACTTTTATTTCACAATTCACTTCACAACTCGAGCCAATGCTCTAGAGGTTAAATTATCACTTATACCTTCACAGTTCATTTCACAACTTGAGCCAATGCTCTAAAGGTTCAATTGTCACTTATACTTTCACAATTCGTTATACAACTTGAGCCAACGCTCCTCAATGTTCATAAGTTACAATTCTTTCCACAAACTTTATACAACAAATAGACACCATCACCAAGGCATGAAAGATACAACGAAGTCATGATAATCACAATATAAAGACTCACGGGAATGATAGATACCAACGTATAGATACTCGTCACCATGCCTATACGTCGTACTCAATAATTACCACATAGAAAATAAGACTCTACTCCTAATCCCTTAAGCTAAGGTTAGACCAAACACTTACCTCGAACTTCCACGACCAACTCAATCCTCAAATATCACATTTCCTTTAGAATTCGTCTCCAAATCAATTGTATCTATACATAATCGACTTAATAATATTAATAAATGCTAAATAATCCAATCCCAATACTTAATTTTAGCTTTTAAAATATTCTTCCCAAAACGTCAAAAATTGACCTCGGGCCCACTTGGTCAAAATACGAGGTTCAGACCAAAATCAAATCAACCATTCACCCACGAGTTCAAATATATATATATATATATATATATATATATATATTTTGTTCCAGAATTTGACCCCAAAACAAGGTCTAAATCATAAATATATTAAAAGCCCTAAATCTACCCAAATCCCTAATTTGCTGCCCTTAATCACGTGACTTAAGCCTAGAAATCTAATGTTTGTTAATGAAAATTGAAGAAAATGAGTCTAAGATTACATATTTATGAATTGGTGGTGAAATCCTCTTTCAAAAATCGCCCAATTTGGTGTTTAGATGAAGAAGTTATGTGTTTTTGTGAAAATCCCGTAATTCTAATGTTTTTAAAACTTAAAATAACTGGGCAAAATTGTTCAACGCGTTCACGATAGACCCCTTGCATTTGAGATGGCTTAGGTTTCATAAACCGTCGCATTCGCAGAAGATGGCTCGCGTTCGCGTTCAATGGGTCGCGTTCGTGTAGGTAAAATGCCTCACCCCCATCCCAGGACCTTATGTGTTCGCGAGTGGAGGGACGCGTTCGCGAAGGGTTTCCCCCCTCAGCTTCACATTCACATCTCTACCTTCGCGTTCGCGAAGCAAAAACTGGGCACCTGGGATGTTTGCCTTACGCGTTCGCGAGAGGGACCACGCGAACGGGAAGGCTAAAATCTCAGGTCACTGAACAACCAAAAACCTACAACTTTTGAGTTCCAAAAAGCCCCCTCGAAACACATACAAAACATACCTGAGCCCTCGGGGCTCAAAACCACATATACGTACTAACTCAATAACATCATACGAACTTATCCATGCGATCAAGTCACCAAAATAACCTCATAAACATCGAATTAAACCTCAAAATCCATGAATTCTTTCAAACTTCTTAAAACATCAAATTTTCTATTTAAAGTCCGAATCACGTCAAATGACACCCGTTTTTCACCAAATTCCATAGAATCCTCTTAAATCATATTCTCTCCATTTTAATTTATGTGAACCTATTTCCTTTTTAGTCCGTGCCAAAAAGAATGACCTCTTTCCGTATTTGAAAATAATTTACCTTTATGCAATGATTTATAGTCACACAAAATATATGTGCTTCATTTTACACCACAAGTTCAAAAGTCTTCTCTCTTTTATTAAACTCTGTGGCCAGTCAAATGGGTTCACATAAATTGAAACGGAGGAAGTATATAAGACCTGTACGGGCGCCAGAACCAAAATACGGGCCCGATACCATCACGTTCTAATCATATTTCATTTCAAATTCCTTTAAACAATTTTAGAAAACAATTTTCTTTAAATTCATTTCTCGAGCTTGGGACCTCGAAATTCAATTCTGAGCAGACGCCCAAGTCCCATATTTTCCTACGGACCCTCCAGGACTGTCAAATTATGAGTCCGGGTCCGTTTACCCAAAATATTGGCCGAAGTTAAATTAATTTATTTTATAGTCAAAATTTATCATTTTTCACAAATTTTCTTATTTAAGCTTTCCGGCTACGCACCCGGATTGCACATGAAAATTGAGGTGAGGTTAAAAGAGGGTTTTTAAGGCCTCGGAACATAGAATTCAATTTAGAAGAAAATGATGACTCCAAGGGTCATTACATCCTCCACCTCAAAAACAATCGTTTGTCGTCGGATGGACATAAGAAGGAAGTACCTGAGTTGGGGAAAAGTTGGGAATAACGTCTCCCTACATTGGACTCAGACTCTTAAGTTGATTCCTTAGGAGGCTGACCTCTCCACTAAACACAGACAGAAGGAAAACTCTTCGATCTCAACTGACGAACCTGCTGGTCTAGAATAGCCACCGGCTCCTCCTCATAATACAAGTCCTTGTCCAACTGGACAGTTCTGAAATCTAACATGTAGGATAGATCGCCGTGATACTTTTGAAGCATAGACACATGAAACACTAAATGCACGACTGCTAAGATCAGCAGAAATGCAAGTCTATAACCCACCACTCCCACTCGATAAAGAATCTCAAACGGACCAATGAACCTAGGGCTAAGCTTGCCCTTCTTCCCAAATCTCATCACGCCCTTCATGGGCGACACTCGAAGCAAAACCTGTTCACTGACCATGAAAGCCAACTCTCGAACCTTGCAGTCGCCATAACTCTTTTTCCTGGACTGAGCTGTACGAAGCCTATCCTAAATGATCCTAACTTTGTCCAAGGCATCCTAAACCAGATCCGTACTCAACAACTGAGCCTCTCCCGGCTCAAACCATCCAACCGGAGATCGACACCGCATAACATATAAAGCCTCGTAAGGAGCCATCTAGATACTCGACTGGTAGCTGCTGTTGTAGGCAAACTCTGATAAAGGCAAATATTGATCCCACGAGCCTCAAAAGTCAATGACACAAGCTTGGAGCATATCCTCCAAAATCTGAATAGTCCACTCAGACTGCCCGTCTGTCTGAGGATGAAATGTTGTGCTCAACTCAACCCGTATGCCCAACTCTCACTGGACTGATCTTCAGAAACACGAGGTAAACTACGTACCTTAGTCCGAAATGATATACAAGGGCACACCATGAAGGCAAACAATCTCCCGGATATAGATCTCAACTAACTTCTCAGAAGAATAGGAGACTGCCACAGGAATAAAATATGCTGACTTGGTCAGCCTATCAACAATGACCCATACTGCGTCGAACTTCTTTCGAGTCTGTGGAAGTCCAATAACAAAATCCATAGTGATCCACTCTCACTTCTACTCGGGAAGATCAATCCTCTGAAATAAATCACCGAGCCTCTGATGCTCGTACTTAACCTGCTGACAATTCATACACCGAGCCACATACACAATGATATCCTTCTTCATTCTCCTCCACCAATAATGTTGCCATAAATTTTGATACATCTTCACGGCACCCGGATGAATAGAGTACCGTGAACTATGGGCCACCTCTAAAATCAACTCTCGAAGCCCATCCACATTAGGCACACAAACTCAACCCTGCAATCTCAAAACTCTATCATCACCCAAGGTAACCTGCTTGGCACCTCCGTGCTACACTATATCTCTGAGGACACACAAATGGGGATCATTATACTGCCGATATCGGATACGATCCAATAATGAAGAACGAGCGACTATGCAAGCTAATACATGGTTGGGCTCAGAAACATCCAACCTCACAAACTGATTGGCCAAAGCCTGAACATTCAAAACAAGCGGTCTCTCACCGATCGAAATATCAGTAAGACTGCCCATACTGGCTGACTTCCTACTCAAAGTATCGGCTACCACATTGGCCTTTCCCGAGTGATATATAATGGTGATATCATAATCTTTCAACAACTCCAACAACCTCCTCTGCCTCAAATTCAACTCCTTTTTCTTGAACAAATACTGAAGACTTTTGTAATACGTGAACACCTCACATAACACCCCATATAGATGATGCCTCCAAATCTTCAACGCGTTAACAATGGCTGCCAACTCTAAATCGTGAACAATGACTTTGCCATCCTGCATCAACACTATACCAAGTCCAATACGAGATGCATCACAGTAAACTGTATAAGGCCTTGAACCTGTTGGCAAAACCAACACCTGTGCCGTAGTCAGTGCTGTCTTGAGCTTTTGGAAGCTTGCCTCACACTCATCCGACCATCTGAACTAGGCACCCTTCTGGGTCAACCTGGTCATCGGGGCTGCGATAATTGAAAACCCCGCCACAAACCAATGATAGTAGCATGCCAATCCTAAGAAACTCCGAATCTGTGTAGCTGATGTTGGTCTAGGCCAGTTTTTGACTTTCTCAATCTTCTTCAGATCAACCTGAATACCCTCTACTGATACAACGTGTCCCAGAAATGCAACTGAACTCAACCAGAACTCACACTTTGAGAACTTATCATATAATTGACTATCCCTCAAGATCTGAGGAACCACTCTAAGATGTTGTTCGTGCTCTTCTCGGTTGCGGGAATAAATCAAAATATCATCAATGAAGACTATCATAAACGAGTCCAAATAAGGTCTTAACACTCGGTTCATCAAATCCATAAAAGCTGCTGGGGCATTTGTCAACCTGAATGACACTACAAATAAATCATAATGCACGTACCGAGTGCAAAAAGTTGTCTTAGGGACATCAGATGCCCTAATCCTCAACTGATGGTAGCAGATCTTAAGTCAATCTTCAAAAATACCTTGGCACCCTGAAGCTGATCAAACAAATCATCAATCCTCGGTAATGGATCCTTATTCTTGATTGTAACCTTGTTCAACTGCCGAGAATCAATATACATTATCATCGATCTATTCTTCTTCTTAGCAAACAACACCCACACATCCCAAGGAAAAACACTCGGCCTAATGAAACCCTTCTGAAGCAAGTCTCACAACTGCTCCTTCAACTCTTTCAACTCAGGTGGGGCTATACGATACGATGGGATAGAAATGGGCTGAGTGCCCAGAGCCAAATCAATGCAAAAGCCAATATCCCTGTCAGGTGGCATACCCGGCAGGTTTGAAGGGAATACCTCAGGAAACTCACGAACAACGGGCATAGAATCAATATAAGGAACGTCAGCACTAGAATCACGAACATATGCCAAATAGGCCAAACACCCGGTTGAGCGCCAGTCGCGCTCCTCGAATTTTGGGACGTGGCATACTTGGTATCAAAGCCTAAGGTTTTGAAGTGTCCTAGGATGTCTTGGAGCTGTGTCTGGTAGATTCCTTCTTATCGGTGTGTGGTCGACCACATCTATAAGTTGGAGGCTATTTAGACATTTAGGAATTTCACACTTCTTTGATACTCCAGATCGTGTGATATATCTTAAGATAGGGAGCTGATTTTCTCTCTAAGTCTTGCTCTCAAGATTGGTATCAAAACGATTTTGAAGCATGTAACGAAGGATTGACCCCACCATTGAGTTCGAGTGGATTGCCCAAGGACTTGTTAGGAGAATGTGTTGAGCCATAAAGGGATTGGTAGAACTTGTTGCTAAGGGGAGTACCTTTATTCCTACTAATGTTACTGCACCACCAGATCATGTAGTATATCACTGCGTTACCAATTTATGTTACAGATATGAAATCGGGGTGCATCAGTTAAGACACTGCCCCGCCAATCTAGAGTCACCAGGTAAGTGACCCATTAGTACGTTATTCTAAACGCCACATGCTTCACCTTATTATATATGTACACCTATATTGGGAGACTGTATAGATATGTTCTTAAAAAGAATCTAAATCACAAAACATTGCATGCACCTGCTTTTTGAATGAGACGTATTATTCATAAAGTCTCTCGATCACAGTTCTCTTACTTACACCTTCCTATGGAATTGAGCTCTATAATTATGTTCTTGAACTGAGTTATAACTCTAGGATTGATACTTCCCACTTGCCTTTCAATTCTCGCCAAGGGACTATATCCAATGAATTTCTTACAGAATCTTTTTATTTAAATGGACAAAATCTACTTCCTTGTGTCTATACATGCACCGTCGTAAAGTTTACCTATGTGGTGTCAAGTTCCATGAAAAGCATCCCAGCGTTGCGATCCTTCTCGAGTCACTTATTTACTCAGTTGTGTATATGGCTTATATGGTTTCAATAGTCAATCTACTCTCTTTTGAGTATCATCACGAAACCTTCTCACTGTCAAGTAACATGAGAGCATACGTCGACACCTATCATATGAGTGTATATCAATCGAAATGGTCACCATGTGCATAAAGTTTTTCTGAAAATTGAGATCCTCAATCCCCATCACAAGAAGATCTTGTGTCACCATAACTTTCGTGTCCACTTGAGATATCCCGTAGCAAGTAGCTCACTTGGTTTCTAGTATTGTGGTTGCCCATGATGTGGTATTTTATTGCAGTTTGGAAGTTAGTATAACATAAGCATGTCCAACTCATAACGAATGATTATTTTCTCTTTATACCTCCACAACGTGTTAATTGTGTTCCTTGGTTAGTGAATTCATTGTGCTAGTTCCCAACACCTGCTCGATAACCATGAGAGGACATATCCTTCTATGAGTCATTGTAACACTTCCTTTCTTGTGAGGACCCTTACTAGGCTCTCCGTCAAGACCAACCGCACCTTTGGAGGTTATCGTAGCATAATGTCCGTTTCTCCCGTTCTCTGTCTTTTGTTACAATCTGGGTATTTCTTAAGCCAAAATCCATGGAGAACTCATTATGAACATTTGCAAACCTTCCATAATTATTTTATGCTATCTCATTGGATTCTCATATCACTTCAAGTTCATCAAGGGTTGATAGCATGCCGCAATTACTGAAATTGAATGATCTCTTTCCAATACTGGATTATCTACACTTGTGCTAGTCCAACGATTTGCTTATCAGTCTAACTCTCGCCTTTAGGTTTTGGGTTGACAAAGGAGAAATACACCTAGTAACACATTCATATGTCAATGCCTTTCTCTCCGTTAAGTCTTATAGCATCTTCCAATGTGGTTTGCAATAGCTGGTTGTGTAGAAGTGTGTTGTAGTGCTTCATTATGAAGTAGTGTTTCTAAACATAATTTGTTTTAAAATTCTAGAGCTATACATCACATGACTTCATCTAGAGATCTTCTTTAAAAAAAATGTACCTTCTCGTAATCGCTTTATATTACCACCCTTCCTAATGGATACAATGTAAAGATTACTTCCATAAGGCCCTTTCACTTTCTTTTCATTTGTCTTGCATGGTGTGTTGTTTATCCGTAATCTTCAATGCGATATTATCTCAATGTCTTGGCTAGTTATCCAACTATACGATTCGATTAAATTCACCTCATCTTTACACTCTACAAGTACCCTTTACTAAAAGGACACTGATAGTAGGTAAATTCCCCTTTACTATGGACTTCTAATATCTTCGACTTAGTTTAAGCTTGTTGGTTCCAAATGGTGCTCATTAGTTTTGCTACATTACTATCTATTTTATCTGATAACTCTCATTGTAAAATTCATTTACGTTTCATGGCATGAAAGAGGAAGTCTTGTAGCATTAAGGAAGGGGACATATTCCTTTAGTTGGAATAAATAAATATTTGCAGGTATTCTTTGTAGATGTTCTTCTAACAACCATTTACCTGCTCTGCTTATCCACGTGACTAGATAACCCAGGTTACCCCTCGTCGATAAATGCATTAAGACGTCTCATTCATTCGAACTTATCCATGTGGGCACTTTGAGGCCTTGTTTCATACCAACTCATAATGGTTTTAAGTACTTTCTTGCCATTGTTGACGATTTTCTAGGACTACGAGGGCTTGTCTCTTGGTGTAATGATTTTCCTTAAAGTACAAGATTAAATTGCCATGATTTCAAACCAAAGTGTATACGTTTTTCCAAAGTCTTAAATGGGTTGGATTGGATGGGTTACGTGGCTTTCTTCTCACTTGACTTCTAGAATAATTGACTATATCATTGTCATGTGAGGGTGTTTTGCTACCCTTGGTATTCCACCTTCTTTGGTGGATAAGAGTGTCATTTGTCTTTCTCCCCAGAGCATCATGTTAACCATTGAAAACGCCTCTAACTAATACATGATTTCGTCCCAACATTTAGTTGTCCTAGCTATGTGGTTTTACTCGTGAAAGGGTGAGATTAGATGCCTTCAGATTTTTGCACATATCATAAGCATATTGATTTGAAAGACTAAGTTGTCGTTTCTTTATTTATCTCATATAGGATCAACTGTCATGGCGGGTTAAGTTGTTTGAGAATATGATGATCTCATAAGTATACAACTTCTTTTCATCCTCATGGGCTTCTGGCATAGATTCCATGTGTCAGGTAATGCTAAGAGTGTAATTAAACTTCATGTATTTTTAAATCTCGATCACATTCAAGGTGCCAGAGTATTCTTATTCTTGATAAACGAATTTTCCCTACACTCTAGGAAACGAGTGGTTCGCGTACTTGAGTATTCCTCCTTAATGGTTCCTATTACCAATGTACGAGTTACCCCTATGCCTTATTTGTCTAATAATTGATATCCTCAGAATGATTAACCATGTCAGTATCTTTAGTTGTAACCTTATGTGTCTCTTAGCATATAACCTCATGAAATGCTCTGCTCAGCACATTAATGGATTCCTGAATAACTCCAATCTGATCTTAAACTCTATTTTTCCTCATTATATTAGATTCATTGGGTATCGTAAGTTCAGACAAGTCAAAGATGAGGCTTTAAAGTGTGATCACATATATATTTGATAGGTAATTTTATGTTCAATTTATGATAGCACATCTTAGAGTAACTGTTGAAGGTCATCAAGGGTTTAGTGTGAGTGCTTGCCTAGAGATTTGGAGTTTGGAGGGTGAGCAGGCCGTTCTCAATATTTTCCCCTAAAGATGTTATGCGAGTTGATAATAAAGGTTGCATAAGTTTATTCCATATTAAGCCGCACTAGTAGTATGAAGTGTCCCCATAGTTGTTCGCCATATATTTTGTGAATTCACATGTCCAGGAAAGTAGGTGGGGATCAATTGTGTATCATTCCGATGGAAATTATTGAAGGTGAAGTTAGTGGATAGTTAGCTTATGTGAGATATCTACTTGTTATCCTTGTTAAGTAAGTTTAGGGGTCGAAATTGTTCATGTGAACGTATTCTGGCAAATTCTGTAGATATAAGAAGCCATTGAAGGTCGAGAGTGTTGTGGAAATAAAATATTTTCTCTTGATTGCATAGCAGTTGGTTTTGATTTGAAAGGTACCTTCTAGGTGTTATGATTTAAAAATGTGTGGTCCATGCCCTGGTATCATCACGATAAAGTAGTATTTGTAATGCTGAGGTTCTTGTCATTGATATATAATTATTGTGGTGCTTTATCGAGTTGAGGAAGCCACATGGGAAGCGAAAGATGAAATGAAAGAAAAATATCACCATCTTTTTGAACAAGTCTAGTAGTGATCGTGCGAACTTTTATCTCTAAGCAAACTGATGTTGTGTTCCATTTGGTGCAAAGACACCCCATATCTCCCCTAAATGCTTTACTATTGTAACTCCTCAAGTTGTGCAAGAATTGTATGTGTTATGATTATTTGAATCATGTGCAAACCCTTTTTGGTAAATGAAAATTTTGTAAGAACTCTGGTGATAAGTGAATTATTAATGATAGTATAGATTGGTAATGATTAATTGAAATGTGTATAGTGTATTGGTTGAACTGTATGAGACTCATCGAAGTGACCAAACTATGTGCAAAAAATATGTCAACTGATTGAATATGTGCAAGTGTTGAGAAAATAAATTGTATACCAGTTGTAGGGATAATAGGAGTTGTGTAATGGATTTTGGAAACATGTTTCGGGGGCTCTCTGACAGGTAGATATGTCCAAAATACAAAGGAAACTCTGCCGAAATTTTTGAAAATTTAAGGAGTTAGCCAAATTCGGGGTTGTTGATATATTTCATAATGTGAAAAAATAGAAGTTACATAAGGATGACTAATGAGTGAACCTTGATCCTCATTCGAGGACGAATGATCCTAAGGGGGGGAGAATGTAAGGCCCCGAAAATTTTTCCAAGTAATTTGAGATTTCGACGTGCCAAGGTAGGCTAATTATTTTACTTTGTGTGCAAGTGAGGATTCATGATATAATGGGTATCAACTGGATATGTTAATAAGCGTATAATTCATATTAGAAGTGAATTGGGGTCTAAGGAGAGGCCTAAGTCTAAGCCAAGTTGGAAAATTTCATATTAGACGAAAGTTGTAAATGAGTGCGCACGAGACCTCACTTTGGACAATCATATATCTAGTTACTTAAAGATTTGTGGGATGCACAACCTATCAAATTAAATCCCTTTGAGTCTATTTTCCAACGCAACAAACCGTTCGTCATTTGGAAGTGTATACTGAAAGTTATGACCATTTTACTGTACATGCATCACCAGTGCGCCCAGGCGCGCGGCCGCGGGGTGGACCGCATGGCTTACTGCCTAGAACCGTGGGGTGGACCACGGTGGAGCGCTGCGGGCCGCGAGGGAACATGTAAAATATCTAAAATACCCCTGGTCAGTGTAAAAACCAAAGGGGGTATCACCTTTCCTTCATTTTTGTCATTCAAGCTCGAATTTGGAAAGCTTTCTTTATCTTCCCAAGACCTCCAACCTCTCCCATCTTCAAGGTAAGTAATCCTTATGATCTTGGTGTGAAATTCCATCATTTATACACTAATATTGATGAAATATTCACATAAACACATAGATTTTTCAAGAAATTCCTTCAAGAACTCAAAGAAGGGTTTTGCAAGAGTTCTTCCAAAAAGGTAAAGCCTACACCTTAGACTTACATATATGGAGTTATTATGGAAATATGAGTATGGATTAAGTATTTTAATGCATGGTATATTGATTGGAAGCCATAGGTGCCTAACCTAGATTGTGTTGGTATTGTAGAGATTGTGAGATGGGTTATTGAGATATGATTCTTGGGGTAATAGTATTATGTATACATGCATGTACAAATTAAGTTTGTGAGAAGATTGATTTATATAAATAAATAAAGATGGGGTTGGGGAATGAAGGAAGTCTTGTAAAATAGATTAAAAATGAAGATGCTCAACTAGTGTTTGATAAAATGCTTAAATGAGCTGAAACCTTGAATACCTTCCTAATTTGTGTTCTATTTTTTTATGCCTCAAGTAGATTGGGATTGCTAGAATTTCCGAAATATCGTAGTAACTTAAGGAAAGATTAAACAAGGTATGTATGGCTAAAACTTCCTTTTATTAGAAATTAAGCTCCGTTGGTGTTTACGAAAGCGTGATAAGATTGGATTGATTAATGTATTGATTGCTATTGCGCATTAATTGATTTGTAATTATTTACTCATACACATAAAGGATGTGGCTCAATGTGTGTAATGTACCATTCTTGATAATTAGAGAAGGACGAAAAATACAATTATGTGTTGAAATGCTTGGAATATAAACCAATATCAAAACGGAGAATTATGCATGCTACTATGTGCTCACTTACCTATGATTGCAAATTGAATTATTTTTGTATATGCCTATGATCACAACTTGCAAGATGAGTATTGACAATAGAAAACAATGTGATAATGGTGGCCCTAAGTGCCAAGGAATTGACGTGAGATATGTGAAACAAAGATTTCGATGTGTGACTAATGAGAAAGGAATAATGCCTAGGCAAGGCGACCTAGCCGATCGGGTCGTGATCGGACACCATGCCGCACACATGGTGGTAATGTTCTGATATTGAATTCCGGATAAGGGGAATGAAATATTTATTGAGATATATGCCTCCAATGAGGTGACCTAGCCGGTCGGGTCGTGATCGGACTCCGCTCAAGATAGCAGCGGTATTGAGACCAATGATGAACATATGAAAGAAATGCCCCAAACTATGTTTTGGAAATTATATGAAAGATTATGTGATTTGCATACTCGATTTACTCATGTGATTTATTTCCACTTGTTTGACAGTTCTTTCTAGTAAAATGGTATTTAGTTATACATACTAGTTCTATTCGATGGTACTAATGTCCCCTTTGCCGGGGGCGCTATATCGTTTTATGATACAGGTTGTTCCATAGCGAGCGGCATTCTCCATTGATAGCAGTATTCTCTTTCCAGCAGACTTGGTGAGCCCCACTCTATCCCGCGGTCCCGTCATGTATCTTTTGTTCATTTTCTCATCATGTACTTTGTATTTGAGGTATAGCCGGAGTCTTGTTACCGGCATTTCCATATTATTCTTCAGTTATATTTAGAGGCTCCGTAAGCAGGTTGTGGGTGGTGTTTGGGATTTGGAATAAAAGCAAAAATATGGATGTTTGGCAAGGACTTATAAAACTCGTAATATCTTGATAATTATGTTTTAAATTGCTAATGGAAGTGGAATGGAAATCGGTAAAGACTTGTTTATAGAACTTGATTAATGATGTATATTTCCTCTTTATTCGAATATTAGGTAGTATGTATGAAACCTGTCAGGCTTGCTCAGTCGGGTTTACTCGGTTGAGCGCCGGTCGCGCTCCTCGGATTTTGGAGCGTGACAGAAACATCGAATAGTAGTAGAAGAGCAACAAATAAATATGAGGACCAACATAGTTCAATTGAAATTAGGAAGGAAAAATCATGTTGCGGGGTACAACAAGTATCAACAAGAAACCAACAATTAAATGTAGAGAAACCGTAACTCAGTTATCAATAAAATTAGGAAAATCAAAAACAAGTGCACGGCATCACCCTTCATACTTTAACGCTCTCTTACAACAACAATACATGACATCATCCTTCGTGCTTTAATTCTCGTCCTCACCATAAGAATCAATATAAATTGCACGACATCATCCTCCGTGCTTTTACTCTCATCCTCACCATGAAATCAATATAATAGGCAAAGAATGGTACATTGTGCGGTACGACATCACCCTTTATGCTTTACACTCTTTTCTCACAATCATACACGGCATCACCCTTCATGCTTTAACTGTCTTCCTCACCCAAACAACAATAAAAAACAATGGGGCAAGGGAAATAAATGATATTGCAATAATAATCCTGGCAAGGGAAGAACCATTTAATAATTAAGTCCCGGCAAGGGAACAACATCAATAACATCAACATCTCGGCAAGAGAGATAACAAATAAAGCAACAATAACCAAGCAAGGGTGGCAACATGATGATCTCTTCTCTCTCACTTTTATTTCCTAATTCACTTCACAACTCGAGCTAATGCTCTAGAGGTTCAACGATTACTTACACCTTCACAATTCATTTCACAACTCGAGACAATGCTCTAAAGATTCAATTTTCACTTATACTTTCACAATTCGTTATACAATTTGAGCCAACGCTCCTCAATGTTCATAGGTCACACTTATTTCCACTAACTTTATACAAAAAATAGAAACCATCACCAAGGCATGAAAGATACAACGAAGTCATGATAATCACAATATAAAGACTCACGGACATGCTAGACACCAACGTATAGATACTTTTCACCATGCCTATACGTCATACTCAAAAATTACCACATCGCAAATAGGACTTGACTCCTAATCCCTCAAGCTATGGTTAGACCAAACACTTACCTCGAACTTCCACGACCAACTCAATCATCAAATATCGCCTTTCCTTTTGAATTCGGCTCCAAATCAATTGTATCTATACATAATCGATTTAATAATATCAATAAATTCTAAACAATCCAATACCAATACTTAATTTTAGCTTTTTAATCTTTCTTCCCAAAAAGTCAAAAAATGACCCCAGGCCCACTTGGTCAAAATACGAGGTTCAGACCAAAATTAAATCACCCATTCACTCACGAGCCCAAATATATATTTTGTTCCAGAATTTAATTCCAAAACAAGGTCTAAATCATAAATATATAAAAAGCCCTAACTCTACCCAAATCCCTAATTTTCTACCCTTAATCATATGATTTAAGCCTAAAAATCTGATATTTCTTAATGGAAATTGAAGAAAACGAGTCTAAAATTACATACCTATGAATTGGTGATGAAATCCTCTTTCAAAAATCGGCCAATTTGGTGTTTAAATGAAGAAGTTATGTCTTTTTGTGTAAATTCCATAATGTTACTGCTTTTGAAACTTAAAATAACTGGGCAAAATTGTTTATCGCGTTCGCGATAGGCCCCTTGTATTCGCAATGGTTTAGGCTAGATAAGCCTTTGCGTTCGCGGAAGATGGCTCGCGTTCGCGGAGGAGAAACTCCTCGAGCCTCACGTTTGCGTCCAACGGGTCGTGTTCGCATAGGTAAAATGCCACACCCCCTGCCCAGGACCTTACGCGTTCGCGAGTGGAGGGACGTGTTCGCGGAGGGTCTCCCCCCCAGCTCCACGTTCACGTCACAACCTCACCTGGGATGTTTGCCTTACGCGTTCGCGAGAGGGACCATGCGAACGCGAAGGATAAAATCCATGGGCACTGAACAGCCAAAAACCTGCAACTTTTGAGTTCCACCCCCCCCCCCCCCCTTCAAAACACACCTGAGTCCTCGGGGCTCAAAACCAAACATATGTAGTAATTCAATAACATCATACGAACCTATCCGTCCGATCAAATCGCCAAAATAACCTCATAAAGATCGAATTAAACCTGAAAATCCAGGAATTCTTGCAAACTTCTTAAAACATCAAAATTTTCATTTAAAGTCTGAATCACGTCAAATGACACCCGTTTTTCACCAAATCTCACAGAATCATCTTAAATCATATATAAGATCTGTACCGGGCGCCGGAACCAAAGTACAGGCCCGATACCATCACGTTCTAATAAAATTTCATTTCAAATTCCTTTAAACAATTTCAGAAAATAATTTTCTTTAAAAATTCATTTCTTGGGCTTGGGACCTCGGAATTCAATTCCGGGCATACGCCCAAGTTCTATATTTTCCTACGGATCCTCCGAAACCGTCAAATTATGGTTCTGGATCCGTTTACCTAAAACATTGACTGAAGTCAAATTAATTTATTTTATAGTCAAAATTTATCATTTTTCATATATTTTCTCATTTAAGCTTTCCGGCTATGCGCTCGGATTGCGCACACAAATCGAGATGAGTTTAAAAGAGGATTTTTAAGGCCACGGAACACAAAATTTAATTGAAAAGCAAGTGATGACCTTTTGGATCATCACATTATAACAACCATTCACTATAAAAATTGAAAATTTTCGAAATAAATATTACTGTTATAGAGATGTTTGACCGTAAAATTAAAGGTTACATACAAAACTCAATGCCTTGTCCAACTTCTCATTTGGCCTAGGTTTACAACTAACAGAAGCATAATTTAATTGCATTGTAACAACTACTTGAGTAAACTAATAAATAATGGAGCTTGAAATGATCAAGACCGGATTTTTTCAAGGGGTGAATAGCTTGTGTGTAGTAAGATAATTACATTTAAACTCGAAATTTCTCATTTGAGACCAATTCCTCATACATAAAAAAATTAAATAGAAATAACATCGAGGATTTTTCTCCCGACAACCTCTAATGCCAACCCAATGGTCCACTGTTCTGCAACTGCATTTCCTACTTATATGTACCTTTATTTTATTTGTCATGTCAATTTGTAGTAATCAAGAAAGCCCTGCACCCGTACATCTTCATGGATCATAAGCACAATATCTTGTCCTAGATGTATAGCCGGTTTGGCCACATTTCTTTTTTGTCAAAAGTATTTTTTTTTTTTTTGCCAAAAGTACTTATAGCCAAAAATTGAGGGGTTTGGCCAAGCTTTTGGAATCGAAAAAGTGCTTTTGAGGAGAAGCAGAAGCAGTTTTGGAGAAGCAGAAAAAAATAGTTTCTCTCCAAAAGCACTTTTTTTAGAAGCGCTTTTGAGAAAAATACACTTAGAAGCAGTTTTTGAAATCTTGGCCAAACACTAATTGCTGCTCAGAAGTGCTTTTCAAGCTAATTAGCCAAACACAAACTGCTTCTCACCAAAAGTACTTTTGAGAAAAGCACTTTTAAAAAAAGTGCTTCTCAAAATAAGCTGATTTTTGCAGCTTGGCCAAACGGGCTAGTAATATAATCTGATTATGGGTCTCTACTCTTATATAGATTATTGAAATAATTTTTCCCGCCATAAGGGACCAAATAATTTTGGAAAAGTACCACAAATAAAACTGTCACGATCCAAAATCCTCCTAGTCGTGATGACACCTAACCGAGCCGTTAGGTAAGACAAATATAATCCACACAACTCAAATTAGGTAATGAGAGACAAACAATAAAATAATTGAACTTTCAATACAAACCCCAATGGCTCGTAGTACTAATCATGAGCTTCTAACACTTAAAATTTCAAAAGCCGGTATTGATAAATACATCATCTGTTTGAAGTTTTCATAAACAAATTAGCAAAATCTAATGTAACGACTTGGCCGGTCGTTTCATGAGTTATAGCCCCATTTTTCCTATCTCTGCTTCTTTATGTGTTGTTCAACTGTTTGTGTGGTATCAGATTGGTTGGTTTGGGCTTGGAGAGATTTGGAGAGGAATGAGATTCTTAGTCTCCTATTTGAAGTTAAGTTGGAAAAGTCAACTGGATATTGACTTATGAGTAGATGATCTCATATGTGAATTCTGACAATTTGGTTAACTTCGTTAGGTGATGTTAGAATTAGGAGCATGTTCGGAATGTAATTTAGAGGTCCGTGGTAGATTTAAACTTGAATTGGCGAAATTAGAGATTTGGCCTTTCTAGGTTGGTAGTAAAAATTTTGATATCGAGGTCGGAACAAAATTCTAAAAATTGGATAGGTCCGTAGTATCACTTGTGACATGTGTGCAAAATTCAGGTCATTCCGACAAAGTTTAATAGGTTTTGGCATCGTTTGCAGAATTTAAAAGTTTAGAGGATCTTAGGCTTTAATCTGAGGGTGATTTGGTGCTTTGATGTTGTTTGGAGTGTTCCTAAGGTTCGAATAAGTTTGAATAGTGGTATATGACTTGTTGGTAGTTTTGGTTGAAGTCCCGAGGGCTTCAGGATGGATTCAGATGGTTAACAGAAGGGTTGGGAATTGGTTTGAGCAGTTGAAGTTGCTGCTTCTGTCATTTCCGCACATGCGGATTGGGAGACCGCAAGTGTGAGGTCCGTAGTAGCGAGATTGGACCGCAGGAGCGAAAGTTAGACCGCATCTGCGAGCCCGCAGGTGCGAGGCCTGGGGCGCAGGTGCAAAAGCTGAGAATTTAAGTTAAATGTGCAGATACGGCATTTGGACCGCAGGTGCGGTCTCGCTGGTACGTGAATTTGGCCGCAGATGCGGAAGTGCTGGGTAGAATGTATAAAAAGGTCCTATCGCAAATTTTGGTCATTCTTCACCATTTTTTATCCGGATTTGGAGCTTTTGAGAGCAATTTGAAGAGGGATTCAAGGGGGTTTTCACTAAGGTGAGTAATTTGAGCCCTAATACTCGTGATTATGGTAGTTTTACGTGGTTTAATAATGTAATTAGTGGTGATTTGGGGTGAAGTTGAAGGGGGCTAGGTCTTGAGTTTTGGAGAGTTTTGATTGAGGATTTTGGGGGTCAAATGAAGTCGGATTTTTATAAATCTTGTATGTATGGACTCATGAGTGGAAGAAGTTTTTAGTGTTGCAATTTTTATCGAATTCCGGGATGTGGGCCCGGAGGCCAGGTTTGGGTGAATTTTGGGATTTTGGTTTGAATTAATATTTTTTCATTTGGAATTGATTTCTTGGCCTATATCGATTGCGTTGCATTGCTTTTTTGTTAGATTCGGGACATCTGGAGGCCGATTCTAGAGGCAAAGACATAGCGGAGTAGGATTTTGCTTGATTTAAGGTTAGTAACGCTTCCAAACTTGGTTCTGAGGGTTGAAAACCCTAAAATATATGTTATATGATTACATATTGAGGTGACACAAATTCCAAGTGACGGGCGTGTGGGCGTGCACCGTAAGAATTGTGGCCTGGTTCATTCCATGGCACCGCTTAGTGACTCTTTCCTGTTGATATCTGTGTTGTGATTATATGATTAAGGAAATGAACTGTAAATCATGTTAATTATGATGTTAGGGCTTTACGCCAATACTGTTGAGACTCGAGTGGTCGTTTCTTATTGTCATCTCATTAGTTTCATTAATATTCTGTACTCAGTCTTGTTCATGCATATCATATCATGTCTCAGTCTCGGGTTTTTGTTATTTGGCACATCATAACATTGTTTTAGGCTAGTATTATGGCATTGTGATCCCGTATGTTTGAGACTGAAGAGTGATGAATGCGTAAGGCCGAGAGCCCAAATATGAGTGACAGTTATGGGATCGGGCTGCACATCGCAACAGATTATTGAGTATGCCTTCATTAGCTTGTTTTAGCGCTTGGGCTGAAAGGAGCCCCTCCGGAGTCTACACACCCCTAGTGAGCGCGGATGATATTATTGAGGGATGGATTTCCCTAGACATGGATTTGTTCGAAGTATTGATACCTGGAGATGGATTTCTCCTCAGGGTTGGATTATCATTACTCCTCGGACCGGTTGACTTGAAGTTAGTGTTGTATATATTCCGGGATGCATTTCCCTGGGACAGGTGGCCATATGCGGTACCGAGTGGTTGAGCACTTGAGAGAGGGAGCACACAGTGCATTTTTATACATTTATGACATTGACATATAGAGATTCGGCGAGCTTTATACTTCATATTGTTCGGATCATTATTTTGCTTTACTATTGAGTTGAATAATTAAATTGTTAGCATGCCTACTTCACTGTACAATTTAAAAGTGTTATAATTGCTGAGGTTTAGTTCGTCACTACCTATCAGTCCAGTTGGACGTGTTACTTATTGAGTTGGTGACCTCACATTAATCACTGCTCCTTTTGTGCAGATCCAGGTATCTCGAGTCACGGTAGTGGCTGTTGACTATTCCAGTCATGGATTATCACCGGAGGTAGTGAGGTAGCAGCCTGGCGATCACAGTCCCGCCTTTTTCCTTCTTTATCTTCATTGTAGTATAATTTGGATACTTTTAGACTATTTTGGTCTTGTTATTGTCACACCTCCTTTTTTACTACACCCCCGGAAGGATATAAGGGAGTTTTTCCAATTTAAAGTGACAATCGAAATGGGATTATATTATCAAAAAATTCAGAGTCGCCACTTCGGATGATTAATGGTGTCCCAAGTCACCGGTTTAAATCCCAAATCGAGGAAAAGGTTTAACTCTGTATACAGTCTGCGAATCAGAAATCCGGGTAAGGAATTCTGTTAACCTGAGAGAAGGTGTTAGGTACTCCCGAGTTCCGTGGTTCTAGCACGGTCGCTTTGATCATACTTGACTTAAAAAAATTGTCTAGTTACTGATTTTAGAACCTATGTGCATTTACCTCTTTCACTGCCTTTAATTAAAAAAATTATCTTGTAACGGGTTACGCGTACGTATACCCATTTGCTTGGCGCATCGAAAATCATGTCACGTGAACGTGTCCACAATTAATAACGCTTTGTTATTATTAAGAATATTTGGGCCAAAGTTGCGCGAACGCATACTCCGGTTTTATTTTTAGAATCGTAATTATGTTACGCGAATGTATACACAATTACGATAGTATTTTAATCAGCCCTAAAGGCTTTTCTATGAGTATTAATCATTTTAAATATCTAGGGCCATGCATTGTCATTTTGTTTGGCACGGCATTCCTCGAATTATTCTGATTTAAAGGTTTCTACACTAATTCGTGAGGGCCATAAACTACTTGCTAAGTACGACGCACCTCAACTAATTATCTAAAATTTCTTGTTTTTGAAATCATGAAGGCCATAGACAAACTCTATCAATATAGCAAGCCCTGAAGGTAATTTTAACAGATTGTTAGCTAAACAAAACCAATAACAATTTCAAATCACAAAAATGTAAACTCATAGGGAGGAACCTGCACTTACTAAAAGAGTTTAAACAAGTTATGGATCATTGATTGCCCCCATGACCATTTGTTAACAATTAACGGACTATAAAGGGGGCTTCAACGTGAAGCCCAGAATCAGGGGCATCAAGAAAAGGGAATCGACAGGACGGGGCCAAACTTAAAGCCCAAGTCATGGTCCTAAACCTCAAACGTAGTCGGAGCTTCAACTGTAACGAGACATTCAAATTTGGACCCTATTTCACCACTTAGAAAACATTCAATTGAATTGCTAATGAAAAGAACACTCTGCAATTTCAATAGATTTAACTCTCATGCTGAACTTTGATATTAAATTAGCATGCTTAAACAGCCTCACGATTTCAGCTTATCCAAAGAAATAATGCGATTGAGACATTTTGAGCCTAAAACAAACATGACTCAAACATGAGAAGACGAATTCTGTAAACTAAATGAGAAACAGAATATTAATCGAGGGTATTAGACCCCAAAAGTCGAGTTGCTTCTGATCCTTAATCAGTCAAAACCTTAAGAAAAACAATCCAATCAGTCTCGAATTATTTACATGAGATCAGAATCATATCTAAGTCCCACACAACATTAGTAACACAAATACATACACTTAATAACTAAACTAGAGAACATGTGAAGAAGATTCAAGGAGAAACATATAACATTCATCAATTCCTTCAAGCTTGATTACATGTTTTTGATCCACATTCCACAGGTCACTCAAGAGCCAAGGAAATACCTGGGTATCGAAAAATAAAAGGATAGGAGGTCAGCTAAACAACAACAGTATGATAGAATCAACCCCAACAAAATCAAACAGATCCCATCCAAATTTAGGAAGAGGATGCAGCAATCAAAAGAGTAATGTTTAGTCGAATAACCAATCAGCAAAACCCTCAAACCCAGCTTTTATACACCCAAAATTTGTCCTATTCTAAACCATCAAATGCATCAGAGAGTATTCTTAACTCGAAAACTTATGGTAATCAAAGAAAAGGGAAAGGAGCTCAATCAAACAGTGAACTTCAGCCGTTTCGTTTTCTCAGATTTTTCTATCTTCAGCTCTCGAATTCAGGCCATCTCAGCCCTCAAACAAGTCATAATTCAACTCAGGAATTGGAACTCTATGAAATCATAAAGAAACCGTCACGGCCCAAATCCCAAACCCGACCGTGATTGCACCTCTCGTGAAGCCAGAACAACGCCAACACCTCTTTTAAGCAATTGATTAACATTTAACATCTTTATCACTATCTTAACATAACAATTAATTCAAAAATAGCAATAAATACGAGGGAAAACCATCCCGACACAACCCAAACCGGGGTGTCACAAGTCATGAGCTACTACATAGTTGCCATAAGTCTACAAAACAGAATATCTGATACAAAGTCTGGATTAACTGAAATAGCATAAAAATATAGGAGTCAAGGGTCTGCGGATGCCAACAGCTACCTCGATGCTCCGATCTCACTGCCTGATCTGGGAAGGATGCCAGTGCTTAGGTGCGGACTCTACTAATCCTGAATCTACACGCATGGTGTAGGGAGTAATGTGAGTACTCCGACCTAATGAGTAATAATAAATAATAACCGAAGAAAAGAAAACACATAACAGCACAAGGCATTTCTATATCAGACAGTAAATTACTTAAAGCAGTAAGATCAGTGAAAATCAAATAAAATATCAATTTTAAAGGTAGGTGAATCAGGTAAAACTGCATTTAAGTAATAAATAGTAACACTGCCCTCGGGCCTATATCAATCGCTCAGAACAATAACAGCCCCTCGGGCTCAATCTATCTCAGATCATACTCAGAATAATATCATATAGTAACTGCTGCGGCGTGCAGCCCGATCCATATCTCGCTGCACAGCTTGATCCATATGGGTACCCGCGCTCACTATGGGGGTGCAGACTCTGGAGGGGCTCCTACAGCCCAAGCGCTATATCGCTACAGCGTGCAACCCGATCTATATAAGTATCGCTGCGGCGTGCAACCCGATCCACTAAATATAACATCCTCACTGTTGGGTTCTCAACCCCTCTCAGTCATTTTAGGACACAACAGTATAAGATAGCGGTCTCAGCCCACATATTGCTCTCATTTAGGATTTACACTTATGAATCCGGTTCACATTGTTTAAACAAATAGAAACATGACTGAGGATGTAATTTTTCAATAAGTAAAGTGAGTAAAGTCAGTTATAATACCCCTAAGGGTTCTACAAGTCGGCACGAGGCCCCAAGCATGGCAACTAGCCCAAATCATAGTGATAAACAAAACAGCTCAGTCAAATACGCGGTAAAATATCAAACGGGACGGACCAAGTCATAGCCCCCAGTGGTACAAAACCCCGCGCTCGCCATTTAAGCACGTGTTTCACCTCAATATAGCACTACGTTGTGCAAATTCGGGGTTTCAAACCCTCAGGATATCATTTACTATCATTACTCACCTCAAGCCGGCCAAAATCCTAGCTCGCTATGCCCTTGCCTTGCAAATCGACCTCCTCGCTCGACGAATCTGGTCAAAACCACAACGAATATGTTACAATAGGCTAAGGGAACATAACCCAATCAAAAAGACTCGAAAATATCGAAATTCATGAAATTGGCAAAACCCGAGCCCCGGGCTCACTTCTCAAAAAATTAGAAAATTAACATCACCAGATTCCTTATCTCGCCACGAGTCTATACATACCAAAAACTCCCAAATCCGAGTCCAAATGACCCGTCAAATCCCACTTTGAAATACCAAATTTCCAAGCCCTAGCTTTACCCTCTTTTGATGAATTTTCCACAAATTTCTATGTTAAATTTACCATTAAATCATGTATTAAGGTCAAGGAACTCACTTCCAATCACACCTAGTCGAAATCCCCTTCAATTTCCGTCCAATAGCTCTCAAGGTTGATCAAAAATGGTGGAAATGAACTTAAGCTCGCAGAACAAAAATGAGCTTTAAAACCCTTCTCTGAACAGACATTTTCGCATCTGCGATTACCTTACCGCATATACGACTACAGCTTCTGCGGAACTCACTAATATGCCCAGGACCGCTTCTGCGGTCAAATCCCACTTCTTCGGACACCGCTTATGCGGTCAGACATCCGCTTTCGCGGAACCTCCTACTCACACACTGACCGCTTCTGCGGTCATCAAAGTACATTTGCGACAACCGCACCTGCGAAAACCGTCCACATCTGTGGAATCATCTCCAAATGCTCACACTCGCACCTACAACCTGGACTTCGCATCTGCGGCCGCTTTTTTGCAGATGCGAAAACACCAAATATCAGAAATTTCAGAAATCTCACAAGTCCAAATTCATCCGATGGCCATCTGAAATCATCCCGAGGCCCCCAGGACCTCAACCAAAAGTGCCAAACCATCCTAAAACATCATTCAAACTTGCTCCCATCATCAAAACACCACAAACAACAACATACCATCAAATTACATCGGATCCAAGCCTAAGTTCTTCTAAAACTTCCGAATTACACATTCGATCAAAAACCCGACCAAAACACCTTCGAATGACCTGAAATTTTGCACACACATCCAAAGTTACCTAACGAAGCTACAGAAACTCTTGAAATTCCATTACGATCCTCGGATCAAAATCTCACCTATCAACTGGAATTCGCCAAAATACTAACTTTGCCAATTCAAGCCTAATTCTACACTGGACCTCCAAAATCAATTCTGATCACACTCCTAAGTCACAAATCATCCCTTGAAGCTAATCGAATCACCGAAAATCACATACGATCCCTCTAACTCATAAGTCAACATCCGGTTGACTTTTCCAAAATAAGCCTTCCATAAAGAGACTAAGTGTCTCATTTCCATCTAAAACCAATCCAATTCAACTCATTCACCCAAGAATCCTATAATAAAACATAAGGAAGCAGAAAAATGGGGGAAACGGGATGGTAACTCACGTGAAGACGGGTCGGATCGTAACAGAAACATTCAATGAAATAGCAAAATTTTGGTGGAGTTCTTAGCTGTTTTCAGAATTTTGTTTCTATCTCCTTCGTTTTACAAATCTGCCTTCTTATGCAAGAAAGCATGCCTTTATAGGCAAGGGAGTTGGGCATCATTCAGACTTTAATTTTTACCCCTTAGGCCCTTTTCAAATTGTCTTATTTGCTTAGATATCCTCTCATTATTGACTTGTTGGTCAAACTATCCCATTATAAATATGAAATTCAATTAAAAAACCCCTACGCAAGCTTCCTAGAAGCTTCCTAATGAGTTACCATAAGACTCCCTAGCATGAATTACCCAATTTAGCCCTTGTTTACCCTGTTCTTACCCTAAAGACCAACCTGGGTCAAAGTCGACCCAAGACCCAAACCCTGGCCTTCTAATTGGGCCACCTTTCCTCTTTAGGCTTCTGAACTTTCAGAACCCAATCCATCATAACAGCCCTCAACAAAAATTAATAAAACAGAATTGCCAACATTGAGATTTCAACTAAATCACAAACAACGGATTCTGCAACTGAAATGGAAAACACACAAACACACTAGACCAAACTGCATCTACTAAAAGAAGAAAAACTGGAATAAAACAAAAACATAAATGGACACATCCGAAATTTGAAGGAAATTGCAGAACAAACAAATAGGGCTCGAGATACCTGAGCGAGACAAACAATTGATGAATTTGCATGGACTAGTTGGCTGTTTTAACTTGGACCCGAAATAAGTATTACTCGGGTTGTTCTTGTGAGAACGACCCACTTAACACTTGTTCCTAGTCCAAAAATTATTCAAACTCAGAGGGTAATTGGCCCAGACCTTAAGGGACCAACGGAGGCGAAGAGGGCATTAGGGACTCGGATTTTTGATTCAAGGTTTTAGGAGATGGGGATGGATTCGAGGAGAGTTATGTTGATGTTCAGACAGAGGGAGTGAGAGGGTATAGGGGTATTGATTTGGGAGTGATTGAAGCTTTTGTTGTCTGTGGAAATGGTGGATTAGGGCTGTTTCAGAGGAGTGAAAACAAAGAAGACGAGGGAGATGAGAGAGAATTCACTTCATCTCTGAGGGTTCAGACATTATTAAGTGAGATGGTGGGAAGGTTCCTGGCCGTTGGATGGTGAGGGATGAAGGGCTCAGATTGCTTTGAGTAAAGAGAACTCAAACCTGCATCGTTTTGAGTCTCAATGGGAGACGGACCGGGTTGCAGCAATGGCTTGGCCTGGTCTTGTTTGGTCTTGTGTAGTCTGTTTAAAATCAGCCCAAAATTGGCTTTCACTCTTTATTTCCCCCTCCTTCAAATTCCTTTATTTTCAATTCTTTCTCTCCTTTTTTTTCTTTTTTTTTTCAAAATTAAAACAAAAGCCTAAATAATAAATACAAACCAATTAACCTATCACATCAATTAACTTCTAATTACTATTGTTATGTAATCCAAACTAAAGGACAAACTACCCCAAATTCAAAATTAAAACTAAAATGTAAAGTAAACTATTTTTGTGATTTTTTCATTTTAAAAAATAAATTAATTACTGATTAATCCTAAAATGCTAAATTAAATCCTAAAAGCAAATGCATATATATATTTTTTGTATTTTTCATTAATTAAAATAAAATAAATTCGCACAAACAAATGCAAACAAATAATAAAAAATGCCACAAAAATTCATAAAATTGCAAATAATGAAAGAAATTAGTTTGTTTAAAATTATGGGAGTAATTCATATAGGGCAAAAATCACGTGCTCACAGTTATGTTTCGGAACAAGTGTAGTATTTCTCATGACTTAGTGACACCCGAGGTCGGGCTTTTATTTTTGCATTTCTATTTTTCAATTTATATGTTTTTATGGAATTTCAGTTGTAAAAGATTGTTATTTATGTTTTAAATAAAATGTTGAACTACTTTGGAAATGTGTCGGTTGGCCTAGTTTCATGATAGGTGCCATCACGACCTTGTTGGCTTTGGGGCCGTTACAAGTTGGCATCAGAGCCTAGGTTACATAGGTCTCATGAGTCATGAGTGGGTTTAGCCGAGTCTTGTGGATCGGTACGGAGACGACTGTACTTATCTTCGAGAGGCTGCGAAATGTTTAGGAAAAGCTTTATATTCTTTAATTCTCGTCGTGTGAATCTGTTGATTCTGGTACTAAAATTTTGTTGTTCTATTCTCTCACAGATGGTGAGAACACATGCTGTCGGTCAGGACGGACGGCCACCAGTACCACCAGTTGGGGCCACTAGAGGCCGAGGTCAAGGACGTGGTAGGGCAGGGTATAGCTTGCACATCAGCTAGGGTAGCACCTGTGGATCTACCAGCCGCCCCAGTTCATGATCAGGTCCCAGTTGTGGATTCTCCAGCAGGACCAGCTCAGGCACCGACCGTGCCTATTGTTATTCCAAGTCTTCAGGAGACCTTGGCTCAGATCTTGATTGTGTGCACTAGTCTTGATTAGGTGGTTGTTGTTTCTACTAAAGCAGCTATTTTTCAGGCTAGGGGAGGCACTCAGACTCCCGCCACCTATACACCCGAGCAGGTCGTTCAGGGACTGCAGACACCGAAGGCACCACCAGCCCAGTCGATTACTCCTGTTCAGGATTTTGTGGTATAAGTCATGCTTGATGACGAGCAGCGTCAATTGGAGAGGTTTGGTAGAATTCAGCCTCCGACTTTTAGTGGTGCAGAGGGCGATGATGCCCAAGGTTTCTTGGACAAGTGTTAGAGGATTCGATGTACAATGGGTATTCTAGAGACCCGTGAGGTCTCATTTACTACCATTCAGTTTTTTGGAGCTACCTTTACTTGGTGGGAGGATTATGAGAGGTATAGGCCTATTGGTGCATCATCCTTTACCTAGCATCATTTCTCCATTATCTTCCTAAAGAAGTATGTACCGCAATCCCTCAGAGAGAAGCTGCGCAGGTAGTTCGAGCAGTTGCATTTGGAGGATGTGATCGTGATGTAGTATGAGATAAGATTCTCCGAGTTGGCCCATCATTCTATCTCTCTAGTTCCCACGGATAGGGAAAGGATTGGGAGGTTCGTTGATGGCCTCAGTTATCAGCTACGGATTTTTCTAACTAGAGAGAGGGTATTTGGCTCTTCTTTTGAGGAGGTGATTGACATTGCGGGAGAGATAGAGTCAGTTTTCCACTAGGAGCAAGTTGAGAGGGAGGCCAAGAGGCCTTGAGGATCTGGTAGCTTTGGTGGCGTTCCTTCTGGAGGTCAGTTCCAGCACGGTAGAGGCCGTCCATTCGGACATGCTCAATCAGCTCGTCCAGGTCACTGTGGTGGATCATCTTGCCATAGTTCTCATGGTTCACATCAGGGTCATTCATCTCTTAGTGCCCTTCAAGCTTAGAGTTCGACTCATGCACCATCAGTTCAGGGTTCATCTGTATATGGTTCTTCTAGTGGATATCCCAGTGCTCAAGGCTCCCTTAAGTCCCCATTTTTAATGGCCGGTTGAGGTTGCTTTGAGTGTGGAGATTTAGGTTATACCAAGAGGTTTTGTCCCCGTCGTATGGGAGGTTGATTCCAGTAGAGGAGTCAGCCTTCGGCTTCAACACCAATGACTTCTTCATCCGCCCAGCCAACTCGGGGTTGAGTTCAGTCAACTAGGGGTCTCCCTAGAGGGGGAGGCCTATTAAGTGGTGGTCAAGCCCGTTTTTATGCACTCCCAGCGAGACTAGATGTTATTGCTTCAGATGATGTGATTACATGTATTATCAAGATGATGTGATTACATGTATTATCTTAGTCTACCACAAAGATGCATATTTCTTATTTGACCCTGATTCCACTTTTCATATGTGTCATCATATTTTGCTCATATTTTGGATATGCCCCGCGAGTCTCTTAGTTTATCTGTTCGTGTATCTACTCCGGTGGGTGATACTATTATTGTGGACCGCGTATATTAGTCATGTGTGTTAACTATTGGGGGTTTGGATAACCGAGTGGACCTCTTGTTGCTTAGTATGGTTGATCTTGATATAATATTGGGCATGGATTGGTTATCTTGGTGTCGTGCTATGTTAGACTGTCATGCTAAGACAGTGATGTTGGCTATACCGGGGTGCCACAGATTGAGTGGCGAGGTTTGATGGATTATGTCCCAACAGGGTGATTTCTTACTTGAAGGCCTAGCGGATGGTTGGGAAGGGTTGTCTTTCTTATTTATCCTTTGTGAGGGATGTCAGTGCAGAGACTCCTAATATTTATTCAATTCTAATAGCGAGGGACTTCCCGAATGTGTTTCATGCAGACGTGATAGGCATGCCACTAGACAGGGATATCAATTTCAGTATTGATTTGGTGCGGAGCACTCAGCCCATTTCTATTCCATCGTATCGTATGGCACCAACGGAGTTGAAGGAGCAGCTTCAGAAACTCCTTGGTAAGGGGTTTATTCGGCCTAGTATGTCACCGTAGGGTGCGCCTGTCCTATTTGTGAAGAAGAAGGATGGTACTATGAGGATGTTCATTGATTACAGGCAGTTGAACAAAGTCACAATCAAGAACAAGTACCCTTTGCCTCGTATTAATGATTTATTTGACTTGCTTTAGGGAGCGAAAGTGTTCTCCAAGATTGATCTCTGGTTAGGGTATCACCAGTTGAAGATCAGGGACTCGGACATTCTTAAGACTACTTTTAGGAACCGATATGGTCATTATGAGTTCCTTGTAATGTCTTTTGGGCTGACCAATGCCCCAACAGCGTTTATGTATTTGACGAACAACGTGTTTCAGGCTTATCTCAGCTCGTTTGTTATTGTATTCATTGATGATATTCTGGTGCACTCACATAGTCAGGAGGAGCACGCTGAGCATTTGAGAGATGTATTGCAGCGATTGAGAGAGGAGAAACATTAAGCAAGTTCTCCAAGTGTGAGTTTTGGCTTAGTTCAGTGACGTTCTTGGGACACATGGTGTCTAGTGAGGGTATTCAAGTTGATCCGAAAAAGACAGAGGCGGTCCAGAGTTGGCCCAGACTATCCTCAGCCATAGAGATTCGTAGTTTCCTTAGTTTGGCTGGTTATTATTGTCGGTTAGTTAAAGGATTTTCATTAATAACATCACCCTTGACCAAGTTGACTCAAAAGGGTGCTCCTTTCATGTGGTCGGATGAGTGTGAGGTGAGCTTTCAGAAGCTCAAGAATGCCTTGACCACAGCTCCAGTGTTAGTTTTACCATCAGCTTTAGGTTTTTATACTGTATATTGTGATTCTTCTCGGGTTGGCATCGAGTGTGTGTTGATGTAAGAGGGTAGAGTAGTTTCTTATGCTTCTCGTCAGTTGAAGCTCCATGAGAAGAACTACCCAATTCAAGATTTGGAGTTGGATGCCATTGTTCACGCGTTGAAGATTTGGAGGCATTATCTCTATGGTGTGTCTTGTGAGGTATTTACTCATCATCGTAGTGTCCAACACTTATTCAAGTAGAAGGATCTTAATTTGGAATGGTTGGAGATGCTAAAGAACTATGATATTACTATCTTGTATCATCCGAGAAAGGCTAATATGGTGGCCGATGCCTTGAGTAGGAGGGCGTTGAGTATGGGCAGTTTGGCATTTATTCTTGTTGGGGAAAGACTTGTTGCAGTTGATATTCAGGCTTTGGCCAATCGGTTTGTGAGGTTGGACATTTTGAAACCCAGTCGGACCTTAGCTTGGGTGGTTTCTTGGTCTTCCTTGTTTGATTGTATCAGAGAGCGCCACTGTGATGATCCTCATTTGCTTGTTCTCAAGGATAGAGTTCAGCACGGCGGTGCCATAGATTTGACTATTGGTGATGATGGGGTATTAAGAATGCAGGTCCGGATGTGTGTGCCCATATAGATGGGCTTCGGGAGTTGATTCTTGAGGAGGCCCATAGATCGCGATATTCTATCCATCAGGGTGTTGCGAAGATGTGCCATGATTTGAGACAACACTATTGGTGGAAGAGAATGAAAAAGGATATAGTGTGATTTATAGCTTGATGTCTCAATTGTCAGCAAGTGAAATTTGAGCATTAGAGACCGGTGGGCTTACTTCAGCAGATGGATATTCTAGAGTGGAAGTGGGAGTGGATCACCATTGATTTTGTAGTTGGACTCCCACGGACTTTGAGAAAGTTCAATACTATTTAGGTGATTGTGGATCGGCTGACCAAGTCCGCGCACTTTATTCCTATGTGTACTACCTATTCTTCAGAGCGGT
Source organism: Nicotiana glauca (assembly GCA_026770625.1). Classification (NCBI taxonomy): domain Eukaryota; kingdom Viridiplantae; phylum Streptophyta; class Magnoliopsida; order Solanales; family Solanaceae; genus Nicotiana; species Nicotiana glauca. The sequence continues at coordinate 203,749 of MU745791.1, forward strand.
TAGCTAAGATTTATATCCGAGAGAGATTGTTCGCCTGTATGGTGTCCCAGTTTCCATCATTTCAGATAGAGGTACTCAGTTTACATTGCATTTTTGGAAGGCCCTGTAGTGAGAGTTGGGTACTCAGGTTGATTTCAGCACAACTTTTCACCCTCAGATAGACGGGAAATCCGAGCGCACTATTCAGGTATTGGAGGACATGTTGCACGCTTATGTCATTGATTTTGGGGGTTCATGGGACCAGTTTCTATCGCTAGGAGAGTTTTCTTACAACAACAATTATTAGTTGAGTATTTAGATGGCTCCATATGAGGCTTTATATGGGAGACGGTGTAGATCTCCAGTAGGGTGGTTTGAGCCGGGCGAGGCTAGGCTTATTGTACAGACTTGTACAAGATGCTTTGGATAAGGTGAAAATAATTCAGGAGCCACTTCGTACGCAGTTAAGATAAAAGAGTTATCTAACAGAAAGGTTCGTGATGTGTTTTACATGGTCGAGAAGAAGGTTCTACTAAAGGTTTGACCCATGAAGAGAGTTATGAGATTTGGGAAGAAGGGCAAATGGAGCCCTCGGTTCATTGGGCATTTTGAGGTGCTTTGGAGAATTGGGGATGTGGCTTATGAGCTCGCTTTGCCACCTAGCTTGTCGGGGGTGCATTCGGTATTTCATGTTTCTATGCTCTGGAATTATATCAGTGATCGGTCTCATGTTTTGGATTTCAACACGATTTAGTTAGACGGTGATTTGACTTATGACGTGGAGCCAGTGGCTATTTTAGAGCGGCAGGTTCGAAAGTTGAGATCAAAGGATATACTATTAGTGAAAGTGCAGTGGAGAGGTCGACCGTAGAGGAGTATACTTGGTAGACCAATTAAGAGATGCAAAGTAGATATCCATATCGATTTGAGGCTTCAAGTATGTTTCTAGACTCGTTCGAGGATGAATGTTAGTTTAAGAGGGGGAGGATGTAATGACCCGACCAGTCATTTCATGAGTTATAGTCTCGTTTTCCCCATTTCTGCTTCTTTATGTGTTGTTCAGATATATTGTGTGGTATCAGGTTGGTTGATTCGGGTTCAGAGTGGTTTTGGAAGGGAATGAGACACTTAGTCTCATATTTTGAAGTTAAGTTGGAAAAGTCAACCAAATGTTGACTTATGAGTGCATGATCTCGGATGTGAATACTGGCAATTCGGTTAGCTCCCTTAGGTGATTTTGCACTTAGGAATGTGTTCAGAATGTAATTTGGATATCCGTGGTAGATTTAGGCTTAAATTGGCAAAATTGGAGATTGGCGTTTCTCGGTCGGTAGTAGAAATTTTGATATTGGGGTCGGAATAAAATACTAGAAATTGGAGTAGGTCTGTAGTGTCGTTTGTGATATGTGTGTGAAAAATTTCAAGTCATTCGGACGAGGTTTGTTAGGTTTTAGCATCATTTGAAGAATTTGGAAGTTTAAAGGTTTTTAGGCTTGAATCCGAGGGTGATTTGGTGTTTTAATGTTGTTTGGAGTGTTCTGAAGGTCCGAATATGTTTGAATAGTGGTATATGACTTGTTGGTATTTTTGCTTGAGGTCCCGAGGGCCTCAGGATAGATTCGGATGGTTAACGTAAGGGTTGGAAATTGATTTGAGCAGCTGAAGTTGCTGCTTCTGTCATTTCTGCACCTGCGGATTGGGGACTACATGTGCTGTAATGACCCGACCGGTTGTTTTGAGCCCTAGTGCGTCGTTCAACAGTCTGAGGCCATGAGCAGCTTCATTTCAGGTATTGTGACTTGTTCGCATGGTCGGAAATTTAAATTCAAGAAGATCGGAGTTAAACTAAAATAAAAATTCTCATTTGAAAAGCTTAAAGTTGAAATGATGAACTAGGATTGGAATTTTGAGTAAACCACCTCGGAATCAGGATTTGAAGGTTCTAGCAGGTTCGTATGATGATTTCGGACTTGGACGTATGCCCGGATTGGGTTTTGGATAACCCGGGAGCGTTTTGGCGCCTATTGTGGAAGTTAGCATTTTGGAAGAAATTTATCAAGTTTGGCTTGGAGTGCATTTTAGCGTTATCGATGTCCATTTGGGATTTCGAGACTGGGAGTAGCTCCATATGGTGATTCTGGAGTCGAGAGCGCGGTCGGAAGTGAATTCTGAGGTCCGTAGGTCATTTTGAAGCCATTTGGCTAAAGATAGAAATTTGAAGGTTTTGGAAAGTTTGACCGGAGGTTGACTTTTTGATATCGGGGTTCGAATCCAATTCCTGAAGTTGGAGTGGGTCCGTAATGTCAAAGGTGACTTGTGTGCAAAATTTGAAGTCAATCGGACGTGATTTGATGGGTTTAAACATCAGAAATAGAAGTTGGAAAGTTCAAAGTTCATAAAGCTTGGATTGAAGGTCGATTGATGATTTTAACGTTGTTTGATGTGATTTGAGGCCTCGAGCAAGTCTGTAATGTGTTTTGGGGTTGGTTGGTGTGATTGGTTGGGGTCCCGAGGGCCTCGGGTGGATTTCGGGTGGCTAACGGATCAAATTTGGAAGTTGAAGATTAGCTGAAGGGATTTGGTTGCTGGTTTTTCCGCTTCTGCGGAAATGGGACCGCAGAAGCGGCCCCGCAAAAGCGAGGAGGAACCACAGAAGCAGTCGAGTGTGAGGGCAGCCAGGACCGCAGAAGCGGCCCTTGATCCGCTGATGCGGAACCGCAGAACTGGTTGGCTGACTGCAGATGCAAAAATGGGCTAGAGCCCAGGGATTGCAGAAGCGGAATATGTTCTGCAAAACCGGGATCGCGGAAGCGGGATTATTTCCGCAGAAGTGAAAATCCCTGGAGGCAGAAGGTTAATTTAAAGTCGGGGATTGGCCATTTCTCTCATATTTCTCATGGCTTGGGGCAATTTTGGAGAGCTTCAAGGAGGGCATTTTCGGCGTCAATGTCAAGGTAAGTTATCCCCATCACTTTTGTGTTAAATATATCAATTATGTGTGGATTTAAGTATGAAGATTAATGTAAATTTGGGGTTTTTGTTGAAAACCTAGGAAATTAGAAATCTTGGATTTTGATTACGATTTTGAGTATAGAATCAAGAGAAAATCATATATTGGAGTTCGTGAGTTCATGGGTAAATTTTATCTTCAAGAAATTTCAGATTCCGGGCACGCGGGCCCGAGGGCATTTTTGTCAAATTTTTGTTCGGGTTAGGAATTTTTATAAATTTGGTTGTAAAGTATAATTGAGCATGTATTAATATATTTATATGATCGTTGGCTAGTTTTGGAGCATTGTGCGTTGGTGCAAGTCTTCGGAAGAATGTAGAATACCGTTTGTGGATCTTCGGAGCGAGGTGAGTCTCCTTTCTAATCTTGTGAGGGGGAATTTACCTCATAGGTGAGTTAAATTAGTTATATGCTCCTATTTGTGGGGGCAACGTACGCACGAGGTGACGAGAGTCTGTGCGTAGCTACTATTATGCTATTGTCCGGGTAGTCAAGGATCCAAAAGCATGTTATATTTTAATTGATTGTGAACCCATTAATGGTTTGAATTGCTTAGATCACATTAAATTAATAAATGGATTTCTAAAAAGACTTAAGCTTCATTTTCTCAATTTATTAAAGAGAATTGGCCTTTCTTGGATAATTGCTCCATGTTGACTCCTTGACTGCTTGTCTGTCTGTGTGTGTTTATTTTGGAATGGGCCGAACGCCTCGGCAGATTAATAGATGCATCTATAGGCACGCCGTCGACCCTCGGCAAGTGCACATTTATTTCTATTAGATCTGGCCGTCGCCTCGGTACTATTTGCGCATGCTTGTGTTGCTGCCTGAACTTAATTAAGTTATTATTGCCCTTTCGTGGCTTAAAAAATATTTGGATTATATTTAAAGAGAAACTAAGGCTGTATGGTGGTCTGGGCCGGGACCGGGACCGGACCGGGCCCGCGGTCTAAACGGTCTAAACGGGCCTGGCGGTCCGGTCCTAGCGGTCCTGGGCCCAGTGGTCCTAAAAGCCCGCGACGGTCCGGGC
>MU745791.1:215977-246477 GCA_026770625.1 Nicotiana glauca
GTCACCTGAGATCAATGTGTTGTGGAAGAGGTTTTGCATCCTGGTTAAGGATTCTGGATTGCTTTTCAGTGTTAGTGCGTCCAATGGTTTAGATGTGCGGACCCGTTATTTATTTCGGAAGATTGTGGGAGCGTGTCCCACGGGAAGATTGTACAAGTGTGACATGTAGACACTTGATTGGCTAAAGATTTAAACCAAGTATGAGGGTTGTGCTAATATCATTAATTTGAGAATTTATGCCTGGAGGGCACTTTGTATATTGGGTTATGAACTAAGGAGGTTGCTCTGGTTATGATGGTTATTCTTACGTGATATGAGGCAAAAGGGAGTTACTATGGACCTTTGAAAGGTCATTGGCCAAGTTGGTGCAATCAAAAATCGGCTTGAGATTGGTGGATTGATTTATTTCTGAACAGGGCTTTATATCAGGCCAGTTGTGTTCGCTTCAGCGAGCGTTCCCTATGGAGGAACAGTCGGAGTGTTATTTTGTCATCAACTATTCCAGGTAATGGTGTATTGCGCCGTATGAGTTGTGAGACGGCTTGGTAAATTCGTATGTGTTGAGGTTCCGCGTGGCGATGATGTTATGTGAGTAGAATGGCTCTTGAGATTTAGATCTTGTATCGCACCTCAGTTGTGCTTGAGTTTTGTAGCCTATAGCGCTATGTGTTTTCTCAGGGATGGTATTATGCACTTAGCGTGCTTGTGATAGAAATTCGATATTTTTATTGTAATGAGCAGATTTAGCTCGAAGTGCAATCTCCTTATGTGAGATCTATGTGTGGATTGGGTGGCACGCCACCATGGGTATGTTATTTAGATAGGGTTGCGCGCCGCAACAGTGTGATGTTGAGTCTGGTCCTCTATATGTTATTTTTTTGTGTGTTTCGCTTCCTATCTTCTAAAGAAGGTCCGTACTAGTGCGGGGGTTAGGTAATTCCTCCCAGAGTTCGATTTCCTGTTTGTGTTGTGTTCGGATTGGTGGCCTATTGGCACATTGTGGCATCATATGAGACTTGTGGTCGCATTCGGAGTGGCTTATTTCCTGAGCAGTTCGTACTGGGTAAGATGAGATTGTGGGATTTAGGATCAATGCAATCTGATTATATGAAGTATATTAAGGAGCAAAGATCGTTATTTGGTTTAGAATATGGTAATGTTTCTTGTCAGAAGTATAGACTCGATGGTTGGTTGACTCGACAATTGATTATGAATTTCGGCATCTCATCCGTCGTGGCGGTATTGTAATAGTTAGAGTAAGACCTATGTAGGTCATGAGGTGCAATGGGAGCATCGGATTCGTGGAATTTCAATTAATTCAAATAGAAATGTTATTGTGGTCCTATGAGTAAAGTGATGCAAAGCGTGAATTCAGCAGAGTTATGCAGTCATGTTTGAGTACAACGTATAGTGATTGATACGGTGATCGTATGTTGGAAACATGCCTCGCATAGAATTCCGGATGTTGGAATTGGGCTCTAAGGCTTATTTGCTTGAATAAAAGGGAATATCTTCAGAATTTATTAAGCCAATGTGCTCAGCTAAGTTGTGGTAGCACGGGAGGTGCATGAGAAGTTAAACATCAATTTCAGACTACTTCAGTATAGTTCTCAGCACGTTCGAGGACGAACGTATATTTAAGTGGGAGAGAATGTAACGGCCCGACCGGTTGTTTTAAGCCCTATTGCATCGTTCAGCAGTCTGAGGCCATGAGCAACTTCATTTCAGGTATTGTGACTTGCTCGCATGGTCGGAAATTTAAATTTAGGAAGATCGGAGTTAAACTTAAATGAAAATTCTCATTTGAAAAGCTTAAAGTTGAAAGAATGAACTAGGATTGGAATTTTGAGTAAACCACCTCGGAATCAAGATCTGAAGGTTCCAGCAGGTTCGTATGATGATTTCGGACTTGGGCGTATGCCTGGATTGGATTTTGGATAACCCTGGAGCGTTTTGGCGCCTATTGTGGAAGTTAGCATTTTGGAAGAAATTTCTTAAGTTTGACTTGGAGTGTATTTCAGTGTTATCAATGTTCGTTTGGGATTCCGAGACTGGGAGTAGCTCCGTATGGTGATTGTGGATTCGGGAACGCGATCGGAAGTGAATTCGGAGGTCCGTAGGTCATTTTGAAGCCATTTGGCTAAAGATAGAAATTTGAAGTTTTTGGGAAGTTTGACCGGAGGTTGACTTTTTGATATCGGGGTCGGAATCCAATTCCGAAAGATGGAGTGGGTCTGGAATGTCAAATGTGACTTGTGTGCAAAATTTGAAGTCAATCAGACGTGTTTTGATAGATTTAAACATCGAAAATAGAAGTTGGAAAGTTCAAAGTTCATAAAGCTTGGATTGGATGTCGATTGATGATTTTAGCATTGTTTGATGTGATTTGAGGCCTCGAGCAAGTTCGTAATGTGTTTTGGGATTGGTTGGTTTGATTGGTTGGGGTCTTGGGGGCCTCGGGTGGATTTCGAGTGGCTAACGGATCAAATTTGGAAGTTGAAGAATAGCTGAAGGGATCTGGTTGCTGGTATTTCTGCTTCTGTGGAAATGGGAACGCAGAAGCGGCCCCGCAGAAGCGAGGAGGAACCACAGAAGCAATCGAGTGTGAGGGCATCCTGGACCGCAGAAGCGGCCCTTGATCCGCTGATGCGGAACCGCAGAAGCGGTTGGCTGACCGCAAAATCGAAAATGGGCTAGAGCCCAGGGACCGCAGAAGCGGAATATTTTCCGCAAAAGCAGGACCGCGGAAGCGGGATTATTTCCGCAGAAGCGAAAATCCCTGGAGGCAGAAGGTTAATTTAAATTCGGGGATTGGCCATTTCTCTCATATTTCTCATTGCTTGGGGCGATTTTGGAGAGCTTCAAGGAGGGGATTTTCGTCGTCAATGTCAAGGTAAGTTATCCCCATCACTTTTGTGTTAAATATATCAATTATGTATGGATTTAAGTATGAAGATTAGTGTAAATTTGGGGTTTTGGTTGAAAACCTAGGAAATTAGAAATTTTGGATTTTGATTACGATTTTGAGTGTGGAATTAAGAGAAAATCATATATTGGTGTTCGTGAGTTCATGGGTAAACTTTATCTTCGAAAAATTTCGGATTTTGGGCACGTGGGCCCGAGGGCATTTTTGTCAACTTTTCGTTTGGGGTTAGGAATTGTTATAAATTGGGTTGTAAAGTATAATTGAGCATGTATTAATGGATTTATATGATCATTGGCTAGTTTTGGAGCATTGTGCGTTGGTGCAAGTCTTCGGAAGAATGTAGAATGTCGTTTGTAGATCTTCGAAGCGAGGTGAGTCTCCTTTCTAATCTTGTGAGGGGGAATTTACCCCATAGGTGAGTTAAATTGGTTATGTGCTCATATTTGTGGGGGCTACTTACGCACGAGGTGATGAGAGTCCCTTCCAGTGTACTGTATTTGTTGTACAGGTATATATACCTCTAGCAGCCTATGGGGCGTAGCAGCACAGACGTTTCTGGGACTAGGTGAGCTGCATCATTCGAGGCGACTGCAGCCAGGGTAGTCCCTTCCAGTGTACTGTATTTACTTTCCGTCCACTATATTCCGGACGGATGTTGTATTTTATTTCTCTTATCAGTAGTTTCTCATGTACTTGTGACACCGGGTTCTAGGGATGTATTTTGATTATTTGGAAATCTTAAAAGTTGTTTAAATATTTTATTTATTTATTCGGAAGAATACACTGAGTCTTGTTTAAAACGTATAAAAGAAATATTTTTTTTTCAAAAGTGTTAAAATGAGATTTAATTAAGTATTTGAGTTGGCTGGCCTGACGACGGTATCCGGCGCCACCACGACCCTTAGTGGATTTTGGGTCGTGACATGTGCGAGGTCCGCATAAGCAGAATTGGACTGCAGAAGCGAAGAAGGACCTCATGTGTGGAAGTTGCACCGCATCTGTGAGCCCGCAGGTGCGAGGCCTGGGGCACAGGTGCGAAAGCTGGGAATTTAAGTGAAATGTGCAGATGTGGCATTTGGACCGCAGGTTCGGTCTCGCAGGTGTATGAATTTGGCCGCAGATGCGGAAGTGCTAGTAAGAATGTATAAAAAGGCCCCTTCGTGAATTTGGTCATTCTTCACTATTTTTCATATGGATTTGGAGCTTTTGGGAGCAATTTGAAGAGGGATTCAAGGGGCTTTTCATTGAGGTGAGTAATTTGAGCCCTAATACTCATGATTATGGTAGTTTTCTATGGTTTAATCATGTAATTAGTGGTGATTTGGGGTGAAGTTGAAGGGGGCTAGGGCTTGAATTTTGGAGAGTTTTGATTGAGGATTTGAGGGGTCAAATGGAGCTGAATTTTGATAAATCTTATACGTATGGACTCGTGTGTGGAAGGAGTTTTTAGTTTTGTGATTTTTATCAGATTCCGAGACGTAGGCCCAGGGGCCGGATTTTGGTAAATTTTGGGATTTTGGTTTGAATTGATAGTTTTTCGTTTCAAATTGATTCCTTGGCCTATATTGATTGTGTTTCATTGCTTTTGGTTAGATTCGAGATGTTTGGAGCTGATTCCAGAGGCAAAGGCGTAGCGGAGTAGGATTTGGCTTGATTTGAGGTAAGTAACGCTTCCAAACTTGGTTCTGAGGGTTTAAAACCCTGAACTATTTGTTATATGATCAAATATTGAGGTGATGCAAATGGCAAGTGATGGGCGTGTGGGTGTGCACCGTGAGAATTATGGCCCGATTCATTCCATGGCACCACTTAATGACTCTTTCCTGTTGATATTTGTGTTGTGATTATATGATTAAGGAAATAAATTGTAAATCATGTTAATTATGATTTTAGGGCTTCACGCTAATACTGCTGAGACACGAGTGATTGTTTCTTGTTGTCATCTCATTAATTTTATTGATATTCTGTACTCAGTCTTGTTCATACATATCATATCATGTCTCTGTCTCGGTTGTTGTTATTTGGCATATCATATCATTGTTTCGGGCTAGTATCATGGCATAGTGAGCCCGTGGGTGTGAGACTGGAGAGTGATCACTGAGTGAGGCCGAGAGCCTGAATATGAGTGCTAGTTATGGGATCGGGCTGCACGCCACAATAGATTATTGATTATGCCTTCATTGGCTTGTTGTATCGCTTGGGTTGAAAGGAGCCCACCCGGAGTCTACACACCACCAGTGAGCGCGGATGATGTTATTGAGGGATGGATTTCTCTGGACATGGATTTGTCCGAAGTATTGATACCTGGAGATGGATTTCTCCTCAAAGTTGGATTACCCTTGTTCCTCGATACTGGTTGACTTGAAGTCAGTGTTGTATGTATGGTCCGGGATGGATTCCCCTGTGTCGGGTGGCCATATGCAGTACCGAGTGGTTGAGCACTTGAGAGTGGGAGCACACAGTATATTTTCATACATTTCGGGCATTGGCATGTTGAAATTCGCTGAGCTTTATACTTTACATTGTTCGGATTGGTATTTTGCTTTACTATTGAGTTGAATGATTAAATTGCCAGCATATCTACTTTACTGTACAATTTAAATATGTTATAATTGTTGAGGTTTAGTTCGTCACTACTTATCAGTCCATCATTTGGACTTGTTACTTACTGAGTTGGTGTACTCACGTTACCCCCTGCATCTTGTGTACAGATCTAGGTATCTCAGGTCACGGTAGCGGCTTCTGACTATTCCAGTCACGGATTATCCCGTAGATAGCGAGGTAGCTGCCTGGCGATCGCAGTCCCTCCTTTCTCCTTCTTTATCTTCCTCTAGTATACTTTGGCTACTTTCAGACTATTTTCGTCTTGTTATGTTTCGAAACAAGTGTAGTATTGCTCATGACTTAGTGACACCCGAGGTCGGGCTTTTATTTTCGCATTTTTATTTTTGACTTTATATCTTTTTATGGAATATCACTTGAAAAAGGTTGTTATTTAAATTTTAAATGAAATGTTGAACTACTTTTGGAATGTATCGACTGGCCTAGTTTCACAATAGGTATCATCACGACAGGGTTGGTTTTAGGGTCGTGACATCTAAAATTACCAAGGACAAATGACAGCTTGTAATGTCCCAGCCAGTCGTTTTGAGTATTATAGCCCTGTTCCCTCATTTATTACATAATTTGTATTCATTTGTTGTTATGTGACTTGCCGGGGTAGTTGGTTTGGGTCCGGAGATATTTAAGAATGAATTAGGATACTTAGTTCAAAAGTAGGAAGCCTAAGTTAAAAGAGTGGATCGTATGTTGACTTATGTATAAATGACTCCGGAATAAAGTTTTGATGGTTTTCATAGTTCCGTATGGTGATTTTGGACTTGAGAGTGTGTCCCAATATTGATTTGGAGGTATGTAGGTGATTTTGGCTTGAATTGACAAAAGTTGGAAAAGTTAAAGTTTGGAGAGTTGTGAAGTTTGACCGAGATTGACTTTATGGTTACCTGGATCTTGGTTCTGGGAGTTGGAATAGGTCCGTCGTGTCATTTATGATTTGTGTGCAATATTTGAGGTTAATTGGAGTTTGTTTGATAGGTTTCAACATCGATTGTAAAAGTTAGAAATTCATTAGTTTCAATAGGCTTGAATTTGGGTGTGATTCGTGTTTTTGATATTGTTTGACATGATTTGAGATTTTGACTAAGTTCGTATCATATTTTAGGACTTGTTGCTTTGTTAGATGGGGTCTCTGGGGCCTCGGGTGGATTTCAAATAGTTAAAATTTAGACTTGGAGCATTGCTAAGATTGCTGAACTTCTGGAGTGATCGCACTTTCAATGGGAGTGGCCGCAGGTGTGACACTACATGTTAGACACTGCAGGTGCGGCCTTATGAGCTCAAGTGCGGAAGTGAGTAGGGGACGCTAGGACCGCAGAAGTGTGAAAGTCCACTTTACTTCCATAAAACACAAAATGTATCCTCTAAAACATTTAGAGCCCGTTTGGATATAAGAATTTTTGCACTTTTTTAAAAAAAAAAATTCACTTTTTTTTGAAATCGGTATTTGGCCCAAAAATTTGCAATTGTCACTTGAAAATGAATTTTGAATTTTGAATTTTTTCGAAAATTTTAAAAAACTCCAAAAAGTTGTTTTTAAAAAATTTCACTCAAATCACTTAAAAAACAACCCAAAATTATATTGATTTCCAAACATCTCTAATTTTCAAATTCCATTTTTCAGTTGATTTTTTCTTTACTTTTTTTTTAACTTTATAATTCTTATATCCAAACGCCCACTTAGAATACGTTGACAATTACACAAAAACTTCTTGTCCTAACCCCACAAATCAGTCCAAGTCATCAACAACACCCTTCATTTGACACGTGGCAAAATCTGCCTGGGTCCCACATATCCATTTCATAAATTTTCCGGATGACTGTTAGTAAAAGACCCCATCAGTCAACGTTTTTCCAAACTCGCCGGAGCCGATGAAAAAGTTCACGAACATAAGATCAGAGTCGTTGACTTTATTACTGGTCAACCTCGCCGGCATAATGGAAAGCGCCGACGAGTCATTGTTGCCGGGAGTGTATAAAGAAGTAGGGAAAGCATTGCATACTGATCCAACGGGACTTGGTTCTCTCACTCTCTTCAGATCCATAGTTCAATGCCTTTGTTACCCTCTCGCTGCTTACCTCGCCGGCCGTCAAAATCGCACCCATGTTATTGCCCTTGGTGCTTTCCTCTGGTCCGCTGCTACCTTTCTTGTTGCCATTTCCTCCACTTTTACTGAGGTTGATTCTCTCTTTATCCTTATACATGTGCACAGTTACATTCTTATAAATTTACTTGATATTGGGTTTGTTCTAAAATTGTTATTGTAATTTTAAGGTTTTATTTAGATCCTTGCGCTATATTTTTGCATTAATTTGACGGAGATCAAAAGTGTTACCTCTTGGCAAATTAAAAGGACCAAAACTGCTTAGTGCATATATACTTAAGGGACTATTTTGAACCTATCCTCAAACACAAGGGATCATTTTTGTCATTTTCTTTGATGTGGCAAAAAATAGTTTTGTAGCTTTACTATTATAGTGCGTAAAGTTCGTTAAATTAACTTTTATAGTTAGTACTATTTAGTAGAGTACTTTAATGTGACAAAAAATATTTTAGTGAGTTTATTGTCATAATAGGTAAAGTTTAGTAAATCATACTTGAGATAAACTTTTTCTTTTGTGTGAGAAATGGACAATGTTATGTTCCTATTGGTTCTTGTCTAGTTTCTGAAAGGTGTCTCCTGTTTATTGGGATCCCCAAGCCCGGGACAATGTTGAAATCAATGAGATTAGTTGAAACTCAAGGTTGTTTGGAAGTTGAATCAAGCATTTATGAATCTGTGCTTGTTAGTTGTTACCTTTTGTTATTCATAGATAAGGTGTTAAAAGTTGACTAGCTATCAAGTCAAATTTTGAGGCAGATAATGTGTTAATAGTTTAGAATGATTATTATCCGGAAACCGCCTCTCTCCCTGCTCAGGATAGATAGAGCTGCGTACATACTAACCTCTCAGACCCCACTTGTGGAATACAATTGTTGTTGTTGCTTGTATTAATCTTTTTGTTTCTTAGATAATAAAAAAATAATGGCTCCCTTCTTGTTTGCCTTTTGAGTCTTTAACCGGAGGGATTTCCTGGTTTTTCCGGTCTTCATGGTTCTTACAATTTCACAGTACGTTTAAGGCATTTCAGATGACTATATTTTGCACTTTAGTTTTTCAGTCCTTGATATGCATTTGATAAGAGAAGCAATATATATATATATCTTTCTTGAAATGAGGTCTATGATTACTGTTTAGAATGCTCATATTCTTCAATAGGTTGCCATATCCAGAGGATTGAATGGAATAGGACTTGCAATAGTCACACCAGCAATCCAATCTCTAGTTGCTGATTCAACTGACGAAAGCAACCGTGGCATAGCTTTTGGATGGTTACAACTAACAGGAAACTTTGGCTCTATCCTTGGTGGGCTTTTATCGGTGCTTCTAGCTGAAACATCATTCATGGGGATCGCTGGCTGGAGAATCTCCTTCCATCTCGTCGGTTTTATAAGCGTTATAGTTGGTATCTTGGTACGCCTCTTCGCCAAAGATCCTCGCTTTGTTGATAGTGATGGCAATGCAAGAGAGCAACCTCCCCAAAAACCATTTAGAGAAGAAGTGAGGGAGCTGCTAAAAGAAGCAAAAGCAGTTGTGAAAGTGCCTTCCTTTCAAATTCTTATTGCTCAGGGGGTCTCAGGTTCATTCCCTTGGTCATCATTGTCATTTGCTCCTATGTGGTTGGAGCTAATTGGATTCTCACATAAGACAACAGCATTCCTTTTGACTTTGTTTAATGTTGCTGGATCAATTGGTGGATTGTTTGGAGGAAAGATGGGGGATATACTTGCCAAACACTTGCCTAATTCTGGTAGAATTATTCTTTCTCAGATAAGCTCTGGTTCGGCAATCCCTTTAGCTGCAATTCTGCTTCTTGGATTGCCTGATGACCCTTCCTCAGCTGCAATCCATGGTTTAGTCTTGTTCATAATGGGATTCATGATATCGTGGAATAGTCCAGCGACAAACAAGTATGTTTCCTTTGGACTACCCACAGTTATATTGCATATTTCATTCTTTTACATTCGGGTGGGCGTTGGTATGCAGTTATATTTGTCAGGTGGTGGAGTTGATATTTTGAAGGTCGTGAAGCTTAGAGCAATGCCACACAACAATTAACATTAACTCGATAGTGCTAACGCTAATATAAAACAAATGAAGTGGAGTTGTGTGTTTATGATACATTTTGCAATATAAGCTTATTCATATCTCCTGCAACCTGTCCTCTCCCCTCTTCTACTTGCTATTCTTTAACATCATAAAGATCTATTTTTTCTGCTTACAGCTCACTTAACATATTCCACCCATGTATAGGCTTCTAAATGGACCATTGACATGGTTTTCCAAAGATTTCAATATCCGAAAACAAACTTGACAGTAGTAAGATCTCTGACTGTTAATGGTATCTTGATACGTGTACAGGACTTCTAGGCTAACATAAGATGAATTTCTTTAAAGAAGAGAAAAATACTTCTCTTGTTGCCAATAACAGAGATCATTTAGGTAAATTTACAGAAGCTGTATATATAGGTAAGTGAACCCCCCCAACCCCACCCAAAAAAAGTTCGGCTAGTACTTTCTGCTTCATTGTTTAAATCTGGCATTTCTTGACTTTACTCCAGTAATATAGTTGCATGCAACATTGATAAAAGTATCTGTTCAAGATAGAAAACTTTTTCAAAATAATTCAGCATGATTTACTAACAAATTCACGCATGACATGCTTGCAGTCCAATATTTGCAGAGATAGTTCCTGAGAGAGCTCGAACAAGCATCTATGCGCTGGATCGATCGTTTGAGTCTATACTGGCATCATTTGCTCCTCCAGTTGTTGGTATTTTGGCTCAACATGTTTATGGTTTTAAACCAATCCCCAAGGACTCAACTGGCTCACAGGAAATTAAAACGGATAGAGAGAATGCAGCCCCGCTTGCCAAGGCACTCTACACTGCTATAGGCATTCCAATGGCAATTTGTTGCTTCATCTATTCCTTCCTTTATTGTACATATCCACGTGACAGAGACCGTGCTAAAATGGATGCATTAATAGACTCAGAGTTGCAATGGATTGATGAAATAGGCAATCATCCTTCTGAAGAAGAAAATGTCAAACTTCATTTTTCTGAATCTGATGAACTGCACGGTAAAGAACTAACGGTGATTGATATAGATTATGAAGTAGAAGATAGCCTCGACAACGATGAGAATGATGAGAAAAGGCTTCTCCAAAATCAGTTGAAATGCTCGGATAGCAACAAATTGTAGAGCAAATGGAACAGCAACTTAGTGCATATCGGATACAGCTTACAGACTAAGAAAGTGGAATTCACTTCATCAATATCGTGGTGTGAACTTACAGTTGTATCAGTTTTCACAGTTTTCTATAGCTATCTGAATCACATTGATCCAGTATAATGCTTAGAATACAGGAAGACGATATAAACAAGAGGAAAAGAACCCGTGATGTTGCTTATCTTTTTCAATACAGATGAAGGGTTCAAATTGTTAGTATCACTTAGTGTGGACCAAAACCTCAGTCCTTATAATATGAACAAGTTCTGTCTGATCCTCTCTCGAGATATTGAAACATATTATTGAGAGAACTAGATACAGCACTAGTTAAGGCTTGGTTCCTGGTCGAGAACTAACATCTTAATTCATAGCTACTGTTTTGGAAATAATTTGTGTTTTCTTCTGGTAATAACTTGGTAATATATATGATAGTTAATGTTCTCAAGATTAACTGTTTATAGTTATACTTTCTTCAGCTGAAAGAAGGTAGGTTTTTTTCTTCCATCACTCCCAATTTTTTTAACAATGTTAATTGATCATGTAATTTAATAAAGGAAAATATTTGGCAGTTAAACTAGATGTGTATAGAATACTAAAAGTACCCTTAATACAAACATACTTGTTTTTTTATTCTATAACGTCATTTCTGTGTGAGTGGATGTTAGCTCATTTGTTTTCACTTAATGAAGGTCTACATCTGATTATTCATATTTCAATTCACTAAAGGCATTTGTATTTCAATTCCTTACTTGCTCCGTCTGATTGATTGAGATCTCGTGCAAAATCTTAAAAACATTAAGATGTTCATTAAAAATTCCTCTGAAAGTCATCGTTTAACTCTATTCTATCCAATATCACCACAGAACCACAACACTACCTCCACCGAGCCTCTAACACCAATTACCCAACCACCACAACCACAGAGCACCTTTATCAAATAGCCTCCATAATACACCGACCTTCACCACTTTATCACCACCATCCAGCTCCTCCACTGACCACCGCTACCACTAATAACCATTGCATGCAATCTTCACCAACCACGACCAATCTCACCATCACGACCATTGCCTACCACCTTCGCTAGGTGTTTGAGTATGCTTTATCAAACAAATATATTTATAACACCATGTAAATTATAACTTCTGCTGGCCCAAGTGAAGTTTATTTTGATGATTGAAAAAGGAACTCATGCATGAACCAGGTCCATACATGGTGTACATAGAAACGGGTAGATTCGAGCATAAGAGATGCACGTAATAGAGATTAGCTTAAGTTATTATATCTGATATTTCCTAATTGAAAAGGTTGCACAAATGAAAAGGAGAAGACTCCTTACTCGAAGAGAACTTTATACAAGATAAGGGAGGAGTTAGAAGTTAAAGATAATTAGAACTCTTCCACCAAGGAAGAGTATAGTATTGGAACTCTAGTTATTTCCTATTCTACCAACTCTATAAATTACATGATGTTCACTTTACAGGTACGCACAAAAGTTGAAGTTAAACGTGAGTTGAGAGTAAAATAGCAAGACATTTTGCAAGCAATTCTTGTGTGATTCAAGTGTGCAAACCTGAAGCTACATGAACTAGATAGAAGAAAGAGTTCCAAATGTCTGTCTTTTATTCTAGTTTTATTGTAGTAGGTTTTTTCTTATTATACCTTTTATCTTTATCTAGAAGCAATTATATTAGATACTCTGAGTATTCAAGTTAGAGTTAACATAAAGTTGTCGCAACAATTAGAGGCTAGTTGCCACAACGGGAATAGAGGTAATTCTTATATTTATAAAGAGTTTTGTAAATATTATTTTGGCTTAGTGATTTAGCGAAGTGTTGGAAAAAATCCTACTAAGTAGTAGGCCATGGTTTTTTTTTTTTTTACCTTTTGAGCCGGGTGTTTCCACGTAAAAATACTTGTGTTCCTTACTTTCCGCATTTACTATTTCCACAATAGTTGTATAAGGAAAACATAGAAGAACCAAGTCCTTCTATAAACTGTGCACATGCAAATTGGATATCACACAAATCACACTCTCCCCTCTTGTGTGGCATTGAAGTATAAAATATCAATTGGTATCAGAGCGGGTTCTCTTTGAAGAGGCTTACACCTTAGGAGAAGATCTACATGAGTGCACCGCCTGAAAACTAGTAAAGGCAATCCACTGCTAGGCCACTACTCTTTAATGGTCAATACTACTCTTGGTGGAAAAACAGGATGAAAGATCATATTATAGGAGAGAAATATGAACTATGAGGCATTGTCACCGATGGTCCACTAGCTACCTTGAATAAAAATGCTGAAGAAGTAGATGTGCCAAAGACAAGAGTGGACTGCACTGCTGAGGACTTGAAGAAATAAGAAAAGAATGCTAAAGCAAAGAAATGGCTTGTTTGTGGACTTGGTCCAGATGAGTACACCAGAATCCAAAGATGTACCGGTGCTAAGCAAATTTGGGACACATTGCAAGTGGCTCATGAAAGGACATCTCTGGTGAAAAGATCCAGAGGAACTCTACTATATTATCAATACGAGAACTTTGTTATGAAGGAAGAAGAAACCATTCCAGAGATGTATACAAGGTTCACTACATAACAAATGAGCTAAAGTCTCTTGGAAGGATTGTTCCTGAAGAAGATAGAGTCGAGAAGATACTAACTAGGGTTTTGCCTATCACTTGGGATAGCAAAATTAATTCCATTTAAGAATCAAAGAATATTTCTACTCTCCCACTGGATGAATTAATTGGTAATCTTGTTGACTATGAACTTAGGAGACAAACCATGAAGATAAATGTACCTAAGAAGGAAAGGAGCTTGGCACTCAAAATCACTGAAGGTTCTGATCTAGAAGATGATTAAATGGCTATGATCACCAAGGACTTCAAGAAGTACCTGGGGAGAGGAAATTGTTCTTCAAGAAGTGGAAGCTACAACAAGTTAAAAGCTCATGAGAAACAAACAAGTGATGGCTGCTACAAGTGTGGAAAGACTGATCACCACATCAAGAACGGTCTTTTATGGTAAATTGAATGGAAGAAGGAAAGAGCTTAATGAAGGAACAGAAAGAAGGAACATGTTCAACCCGAGAAAAGCAACAACAAAGGATCAACCAAGGCTATGGTCGCTACTTGGGGAGAAGCTCAAATGATGAGGATGAGGATGAACAAGAACTTATGGCCATTGGAGAATCAGATGAAAAAACTGAGGTAAGTGTAATTCATCTCAAAGACAAGATTAAATTGTTGTCAAAAGAAAGGTTATCTAAGTTACTCCTAAAACTAATTGATGAGTGTGAGGATGTAAACAATGAAAAGGAACAATTTTCTAAAGAATGTGTGATTTTGAAAGCTAAGTATAAAAACATAGAAATTAGGGTAATTCCGTGTTGAAGACCTAGGTTCATGCACTTGACTCAACTGTCCTAGAACTTAGATATGAAAATGTAAAACTAAAATTAGAAATAGGTAAAAGGACAGTTGATCACACACAACTCACTCTAGAAGAAAATGTATGTAAAACATGAAAGATGAGTTATATAAAAGGGATGATCAGGTAAGAATCCTAAAGGAGGATCTAAGCAGGGTCAAGCATGAACTAGACAGAACTTGTAAAGGAACAGATCCTCCGATGCCCTTTCATGGCTACAAGAATACCATAGTAGCAACAAAAGAGGACTTGGCTTTGGAAACCAGACACCTAAGAGGGATCCTAAAAACAAGTACCTCACACTTTCTGAGAACAAGATTTGTACACACTATGGTAAAATATGTCAGTATAAAAGTAAATACACTGCAAAAGAAAAGGCAAGTCAAAAGAACAAAGAATTTGTTCAAGGGACGAATAAGTTACAAAATTGAGCTAAAAAGAATTTGATTCATCATGTGGCCTATAGAAAGGAACTCAAACTAGTTTAGTTTCCTAAGGCTAATCCTGATTTCCTTTTGCAGGTCCAAGTGTAGAAGAGCAGCCAAATATGGTACATGGATAGTGGGTGCTCAAAGCATATGACAGGAAAGAACTAGTTCCTTTCACTTGAGGACCTTGAAGGAGGTAATGTCTCCTTTGAAAATAGGAACAAAAGATGAGGTCGTTGGGATTGTAAAGGTAGGTAAAACTAATTCTCACTTTATTGAGAATGTCTACTTGATAGATGGATTGAAGTACGTTTTATTAAGTATATAACAATTGTGTGATAGAGGTAACATGATAGCATTCACCTACAAAATGCTTTGTGATTAATCTTATCACTAACAAGATACTTTTGCATGGCAAGAGAGTAAACAACATATTTATTGTGGATCTTTCCACACTTTTAGATAATCAAATCTTTTTCTTAAGTAGGTTGGATAATGATCCCCTCCTTTGGCACAAGAGACTTGGACATGCCAGTCTAAGTCAACCCAACAAACTAGTATCCAAGGACTTGGTGATAGGACTGCCTAACATTAAGTTCAAGGAAGATAAATTTTGTGAGGCTTGTGCAAGGGGAAGCAGGTAAAATCCTCTTTCAAAAGAAAGAAAATGATAAACACCACTAGGGCGATGGAACTGGTCTATATAGATCTTTGTGGATCAGTGAGAACATTGAGCAGAGGTTGGTAAGAGATATGTTATGGTGCTTATTGATGATTACTCTAGATTTACTTGGACACTGTTTCTACCATCAAAAGATGAAGCATTTGACATGTTCACTAAAAAAACTCAGAAACAACTAGGTAATCAACTTGCATTAATTAGGAGTGATCATGGTACTGAATTTGAAATTTGCTGACTTTTATGATGAGAATGGCATAAATCATAATTTTTCTACTCCTAAGACTCTACGACAGAATGGAATAGTTGAAAGAAAGAATAGGACATTGGAATAAATGGCTAGGACTATGCTTCTTTTTAGTAAATTGCCCCATAGTTTCTGGGCAGAAGCTATGAACACTGCACATCATAAATAAGTGCATGACTAGACTACATGTTGAGAAGACTCCCTATGAGTTACTTAAAGGGAGAAAGACAAATATATCCCATCTTAGGGCATTTGGATGTAAGTGCTTTGTGCACAATAATGGTAAAGACTCTCTAGGGTATGTTTGATCCTAGAAGTGAAGATGGAGTATTCTTGGGATATTCTTCACATAGTAAAGCTTATAAGATTTATAACAAAAGAACTATGGAGGTAGAAGAAAGTGTATATGTGATTTTTAATGAAACTAACATTCTTTCTGAAAAGCAGGAACATGATGATGAAGCAAATTGGCTGGTAAGAAACTCAAATAAAATCATAGCCTAGACTAAAACCGCACCAGATGAAGGAACATATAATGGAACAGGTTATTCCACCCATGACAACATGAAAGGGGGAACTAAACAAAGAGGAACTGATCCTTAAACCTCGAGGGAACCTGTCCATGATCATGTTCCTCAGCAACAAACTATTGAAGGAACATCTAGGGGAAACCAGCTAGTTGTGAAACCTTACAAGTATCAAAGTTCCCATCCCACTGAGAACATTATTACTTATCCAACCTCTGGAATCAAAATCGGATCTTCTTTGAAGAATCTTTGTAATTTTGATGCTTTTTTATCTCTTATTGAACCTAAAAATATTGTGAAGGCTTTGCAGGATGCATACTGGGTGAATGTAATGTAAGCTGAACTCAACCAATTTAAGAGAAGTCAAGTTTGGCATCTGGTACCAAGACCTAAGGATAGATCAGTAGTTGGCACAAAATGGGTCTTTAGAAACAAACTTGATGATGATGGAATAGTTACAAGGAACAAATCAAGATTGGTAGTTTAAGGATATAGTCAAAAGAAGGGCATAGACTATAATGAGACCTTTACTCCAGTTGCGAGATTGGAAGCAATTAGACTCCTTATAGCCTTTACTGCTAACATGGAATTCACTCTTCATTAGATGTATGTCAAAAGGGCTTTCATCAATGGCTATCTAAAGCAATAAGTGTTTGTCAAGTAACCACCGGGCTTTGAAAGCAAGGAATGTCCTGATCATGTGTACAAGCTTGACAAGGCACTTTATGGGCTCAAGCAAGCTACAAGAGCATGGTATAAAAGATTATCAAAATTCTTGCTTGAGCAGGGATACAAGAGAGGTAAAATTGACAATACTTTTTTCTTGAAAGAAGAAGGTAAAGATCTCTTAGTAGTACCATACGCCGAGCCTTCACATACGAGATAACACTACGGGTAGAATGACCAGGAGTCCCTCTCCACTCTAATCGGGGCAAACCTAGCAAGGCTAAGGTCACAGTCTTAACATGACAGTCCAATATAGCTCGGTAAGGTGATAATCATTACATCCCTAGTATGACATCAAAATCGACCATGTCCAGAATAAGTAAATCCATACAAGTCTCAAGACCTCCAATCACCACTATGCATAAACGATGGGTGCGATCCACCACAATAGAATCACCCACTGGCATAGACACATAAACAGGGCACTCAAAGAATCACTAGGCATGACCAGGTACAGCAAAAAATAAAATCAAAGCTTCTCTACCACAAACCAGAACAATAGATGCACCTCCACCTCTAATACCTTTACCTCCACCTCTAGCATCTCTACCTCCACTTCTAGCTAACAGAGCGGGCTGGACGAGTCCCTCAATGAACCTCCTCACTCTCTCTCACAGTGGGAGGTATGATAAGAGCATGACGAGCCAAGTCGGTGAATCTGATCTCGTACTGAGTAGCAGTCATAAAACCCCACAGGAGACGCTCAAACTGCCTTTGATAGACATCTCTCTATGTGATGGGGAGAAACTTCTCCAGAAATAGCTGCATGAATTTCTCCCAAGTCAAAGCGAATTACCTCACTGGTCTAGCCAAACAATAATATCTCCAACAGGTCTTGGCGGATCCAAACAAGCGAAAAGTAGCAAAATCGACCCCATTGGTTTCTACGATCCCCATGTTCCTGAGAACCTCATGACAACTGTCTAGATAATCTTGGGGATCCTCAGAAGATGCACCGTGGAAAATAGTAGTGAAGATCTTAGAAATACTTATCAAACCTCCACAAAGCCTCCGAAGATGTAGCTAATCTATCACCGGTCTATGCTGCTGCTCGACTGAAGAAGCGGTATATAACCTCGCCATTTGAAAAAGGGTAAGAGTAGAGGTTTCATTTAGCATTAAGAGAACAAAATCGCACGAAAAGGAAGAATAGAAGTGAAACTTTTCCTAAATCTGTACCCTCTAGGATAAATATAGACGTCTTTGTACCGATCCCTCAGACTCTACTAAGCTTGTTTGTGTACTGTAAGACCCATGTAACCTAGGGCTTTAATACCAACTTGTCACGACCCAGATTTTCCACCCTCGAAAGTCGTAATGGAACCTACTAATGTGAGCTATGCAAGCTAATTATGTGAATACGTTACCTTTTTACCCATTTCATATTCACTAACAATTGCGAAGTAATAACTTTTAAGTAGTGGAATTTAGCATAAGCGGAAGAAGAAGCAATAAGCTAGCTGAACATGAATCCAATACAACTGTTTGAGTCTCGACTACCTAGAACTGGTGTCACAGTTTCACAAAAAATCTAAGAATACTACAAATAAAGGTCTAAAGAAATAAATACAACATTGTCTTTGGAAATGCATGAAAGAAACAGGAATAGTAGATAGAAAAAGACGCCAAGGCCTGCGGACGCCTGCAGAACTACATCGGGTTGCCTGATGAACAAGAAAAAGCAATCCCACTGCGGTCCAAAGTCTACACCAGTGGGGTCTTCACAAAAGAGTGCAGAGTGTAGTATCAGCACAACCAACCCCATGTGCTGGTAAGTGCGTAGCCTAACCTTGGCGAAGTAGCGATGAGGCTAGGACCAGACTACCAAATAAACCTGTGCAGTTTAACTATATACAGTGGAAAAGAAGAACAATAATATACGATCAAGTATGGGAGGGGAAACTGTAAGGCCCCAGAAATTTTTCCAAGTAATTTGAGATTTCGACATGCCAAGGTAGGCTAATTATTTTACTTTTTGTGCAAATGAGGATTCATGATATAATGGGTATCAATTGGATATGTTAATAAGCATATAATTCATATTAGAAGTGAATTGGGGTCTAAGGAGAGGCCTAAGTCTAAGCCAAGTTGGAAAATTTCATATTAGACGAAAGTTGTAAACGAGTTCGCACGAGACCTCACTTTGGACAATCATATCTACAGTTATTTAAGGATTTGTGTGATGAACAACCTGTCAAATTAAATCCCTTCGCGTCTAGTTTCCAACACAACAAATCGTTCATCATTTAGAAGTGTATATAGAAAGTTATGAGCATTTTACCGGACAAGCATCAACAGCGCGCCCAGGCGCACGGCCGCGGGGTGGACCGCAGGGCTTAGTGCCTGGAACCGTGGGGTGTACCGCAGTGGAGGACCGCAGACTGTGAGGAAACATGTGAAATGTCTAAAATACCCCTGATCAGTGTAAAAACCGAAGGGGGTATCGCCATTCCTTCATTTTTTTCATTCAAGCTCGAATTTAGCAAGATTTCTTTGTCCTCCCAAGACCTCCAACCCCTACCATATTCAAGGTAAGTAATCCTTATAATCTTGGTGTGAAATTCAATAATTTATACACTAATATTGATGAAATCTTCACATAAACACATAGATTTTTCAAGAAATTCCTTCAAGAACCCAAAGAAGGGTTTTGCAAGAGTTCTTCCAAAAAGATAAATCCTACACCTTAGACTTACATATATGGAGTTATTATGGAAATATGAGTATGGATTAAGTATTGTAACTCATTGGATAGTGATTGGAAGCCATAGGTTCCCAACCTAGGTTGTGTTGGTATTGTAGAGATTGTGAGATGGGTTATTGATGTATGATTCTTGAGGTAATAGTATTATGTATACATGCATGTACTAATTAGGTTTGTGGGAAGATTTATGTATATAAATAAATAAAGATGGGGTTGGGGAATGAAGGAAGTCTTGTAAAAGAGATTAAAAATCAAGATGCTCAACTAGTGTTTGATAAAATGCTCAAATGAGCTGAAACAATGAATACCTTCCTAATTTGTGTTGTATTTTGTTATGTCTCAAGTAGATTGGGATTTCTAGAATTTTTGAAACGTCGTAGTAACTTAAGGAAAGATTAAACGAGGTATGTATGACTAAAACTCACTTTTATTAAAAATTGAGCTCCGTTGGTGTTTACGAAAGCGTGGTAAGATTGAATTGGTTAATGTATTGATTGTTGTTGCGCATTAATTGATTTGCAATTATTTACTCATATACATAAAGGGTGTGCCTCAATTTGTGTAATGTACCATTCTTGATAATTAGAGAAGGATGAAAAATACAAGTATGTGATGAAATGCTTGGGCTATAAGCCAATATCGAAACGGAGAATGATGCATGCTAGCTATGTGCTCACTTACCTGTGATTGCAAATTGAATTATTTTTGTATATGCCTATGATCATAACTTGCAAGATGAGTATTGACAATAGAAAACAATGTGATAATAGTGGCCCTAAGTGCCAAGGAATTGACGTAATATATATAAAATAAAGATTTCTATATGTGACTAATGAGAAAGGAATAATGCCTAGGCAAGGCGACCTAGCCGATCGGGTCGTGATCGGACACCATGCCGCACACATGGTGGTAATGTGATGATATTGAATTCCGGATAAGGGGCATGAAATATTGATTGAGATATATACCTCCAATGAGGTGACCTAGCCGCTCGGGTCGTGATCGGACTCCGCTCAAGATAGCAGTGGTATTGAGACCAATGTTGAACATATGAAAGAAATGCCCCAAACTAAGTTTTGGAAATTATATGAAAGATTATGTGATTTGCATACTTGATTTACTCATGTGATTTATGTGCACTTGTTTGACATTTCTTTCTAGTAAAATGGTATTTAGTTATATATATTTGCGCTATTGGATGGCACTAACGTCCCCTTTGCCGGGGGAACTGTATCATTTTATGATACAGGTTGTTCCATAACGAGCGACATCGGCCAGTGAGAGCAGTATTCTCTTTCCAGCAGACTTGGTGAGCCCCACTTTATCCCGGGGTCACGTCATGTATCTTTTGTTCATTTTCTCATCATGTACTTTGTATTTGAGGTATAGCCGGAGCCTTGTTATCGGCATTTCCATATTATTCTTCAGTTATATTTAGAGGCTCCGTAGGCAGGTTGTGGGTGGTGTTTGGGATTTGGAATAAAAGCAAAAAAATGGATGTTTGGCAAGGATTTATAAAAGTCGTAATATCTTGATAATTATGTTTTAAATTGCTAATGGAAGTGAAATGGAAATCGGTAACGACTTGTTTATAGAACTTAATTAATGATGTATATTTCCTCTTTATTCGAATATTGGATAGTATGTATGAAACCTGTCAGTATATATTGATGATATAATCTTTGGAGAAACTATTGATAAGTTAACTAAAGAGTTTGCTAAATCAATAGGGAGTGAATTTAAAATGAGTATGATGGATGAGCTTAATTTCTTTTTAGGCTTAGAAATTAAAAAAAAATCAAATAGAACTATAATCCATCAGTAAAAGTATGAAAAAGAGTTGCCTAAAAGGTTTTAAATGGAAAAATCCAAAGAAATTGACACTTCTATTGCACCAACCACAAAATTGGATGTAGATGAACTTGGTTCATCTGTTGATCAGAAGTTGTATAGGGGAATGATTGGCTCTTTGTTATATCTCAGTGCTAGCAGACCAGACATTGGTTTTAATGTATTCCTTTGTGCTAGATTTCAGACAAATCCAAAGGAGCCTTACCTGACTGTTGTTAAGAGGATCTTGAGATACCTAAAAGGCGCCGCTAACCTTTATCTATGGTATCCAAAAGGTAGTAATTTCAAATTAGTGGGATATGTTGATGCTGATTATGCAGGTTTTCCTGTGGATAGAAAGAGTACCTCAGGTATGAAACACTTTCTTCGCTAATGTCTTGTGTCTTGGGCCACCAAAAAGTAAAATTCTGTGACCTTCTCTACTACTGAAGCTGAATATGTTGCTGATGCCTTATGTTGTGCTCAATTGTTGTGGATCAAACAACCACTAATGGACTTTGGAATTGATGCATGTTGTATCACCATATTTTGTGATACCACTAGTGCAAATAAGTATGACCAAGAATCCGGTTTATCACAAGAGAACTAAGCACATAAATGTTAGTCATCATTTTTTAGGGACAACCATGAAAAAGGTTTGATCACTATGGAATTCTTTGCTACTGACAAGCAAATAACTGACATCTTCACAAAAGCTCTAAGTAAAGATCACTTTGAAAGGAACATGTTAGAGTTAGGGATGATTAATATCACCTAAAAGGAACTAGTTCTAACACAAAAATTGGTTAGAATATTGTGAATTTTGTATATAATTAGATTAGATTTTGCTCAATCTCTTACTTTCATCAGTATATTCTTGTGCCATGTGCTAAAATATCTCGTTAATCTCCAATGATACTATCTATATTTTCTTGGAAAATTTAGACTTACACAAGAGATTTCTCAGTGAAGAACCTGGTTCATCAAGATTACTTGGTACGTTCATCAAGATTACTTGGTACGTACTTTCCGCTCTACATATTTTGGAATAATTATATTTGAATTATGATCAACAGGAGAGTCCCATTTGATCCTAACCTCTTTGAACTTATCCATTACAAAATGAACCGGTTTCATTCAAACACAGTCCTAAAATGGCAATAAGTTCCTAGATTCTAGGGAGAGTCTTCAACGTCTTTTCAAAACTGACTTCCAGTTTGATTAGACTTCTGAAAATGCTCTTGTTACCCAACTAAAATCCCCCTTTTTAAATTGATTAGGCCTTAGTTGTTTCTTCACTTCTTAATTTCCAACTCGTCAAAAAATTCTCTCTATATTTTCTCATATTCCAAACACACATAAACTCATCCTCGCTCATACTCAAACACAGAAATGGAAAACCTCTATGAGAATTCCTCATCACTACCCAATGAAACTATACCTACACCATCTATCACACCTTCAACCATACCCACATTTAAAGAAGGAAGGTTTAAGATGATGGCTTGCAAGGTTGTTGTTGGAGGAGAACAAATCAAGAAAATTAATAAACAATTGAAAGCGAGTCGGGAAGAAGAACCCCAAAAATCTGATGAATCATTCAAGTCTGCTATAGATGGGGAAGAAACTGTTTCATGTGAAATAGAGCAGGAAATATCTGGCCCTAAATTTACTCTTGAAATCATCTCTAAGGTTGCTAAAAATCTAGAGAATAGGTTTTTTATGGTAGGAACTGTGGCTGAGGTTGAAACCACTGACTCTAGGAAATTTAGTGATAAAAATAATAAGAGAAAAGAAAAGGGGAGTGAGGTGATCAAGGTGCTGTGAGGGGAGTGGAAAAAGAGTGGCTGAATCTTCACCCACTTCTGTTGGTTCGACTGAAGATATAGGTGCTTGGTAGTGTGGAATGAGGAATCTGTTGGAGTAGAAGAAAATGTGATAGAAAAGGGGGGAAGTGGATCTGGAAAGATGCGGAAGGGTTGGTTATATTGGGGAAGAATGTTCAAGAACCTGTTCCATCTAAGTAGGAACCCCTTGAAGACCTACTGAAAAAGGTGTCTAACAGTTACAATCCTAAAAGCAAAAGAAGTTTAGGAGTTAAAATCCCTAGTACTGCTAAAGCTAAATAGAAGATAAAGGCTACCTCTTCTATCCCTGTAGAGACTTTTTCACTGAGAGGAACAACTACAAGGAGTCAGAAGAAGCAAAGTGAGGCTGAACTGGAAAAGGCCCTAGAAGAAAGTAAGAGAACAGCTGCTGCTAAAGGAAAGAAGAAGGTGGTTGAGCCTATTGAGGCTGTTGAGATTGAGGAGATGGATCTGGTTCTTCATGATGAAGAGGAGGAAGAAGAAATTGAGGTTTTGACTACAAAGGCAAAGAAAGATAAGACTTCTACAAAGAAGTTTGTTTTAAAAACAAAGTCTTTACAACCCTCCACTTTGTCTAAAGAACCGGGTCTGCATTAAAATTTAGAAAAGTGATAGTGGTGGAAGAAGAATAAAGCTAAGAAGAAGAAGAATTTTATGCTGAGAAGGACAAGATGGTTAAGTTTGGGAAGAGAACCATTTTGAAAGGTAGACTGCTTAGGGACTTGGAGGAGGAAGGTATGTTGATGCTGCCGGAGAATTTTCAGTTGTAGGATTGTCCTTCATATGGATGGAAAACTTGCACGAAGTGAGATTTTAGAGTTTTTGTCAAATTGTGAGATAAAAAATGGCAGATTCACTAGTGTGGTAAAGGGGGTGACAATGAGTTTTGATGACAATGAATTGAAAGAGATCTTAGGTGTACTTTCTAAGGGTACAATGATTACAAGAAACTCTAATGGCCAAGTCTAGAAAATCTCCCTACCTCCCTAGCCATTACAAGGCAATTGGTGACAATGAAGAAGAGCTTCAACCCAAGGCCATATATAAAAGTGAGATGAAGCCACTCCACAAAGTTTTGTTCGAAATTGTTAACAAAGTTTTGCTGCCTATGCAGGAAAGGAGGCACATTGCTACATTTATGGACCCGGTCCTTATGGAATGTCTGGATAGTGGAAGGCAAATCAATTATCTTGGATTTATCATCCAACTTTTTCATATGGTTCTGACTGGCACCAAAACTCATTCCATACCCTATGGTTTTATTCTCACAACTGTACTTGCACACTTCAAGGTACCCATCAACAAATGGGAAGTTGGTACAAGCAAGGATCACTTTGGGGAAAATACTTTGACTTCTTGTGACTATGAAGTCCACACCACTCCCAAAGAACCTGGTTCATACAAAAAGGTACTTGTTAACAGCAAAGTGCAAGGCTTGATGCAAGATATTGGGGCTAAGGATGCTGAAATTGAAAGGCTGAAGAAGAGGTTGGCAGAAGTAGAAACTGATAGAGATGCTCTCAGAGCTGAGCTTGCAAAGGATAAAGGAGAAGAATAATGGCATTCTTTAGGATATGCTGAAACTGATTCAAGCCAAGAACCAAGAAGCTGGTCCTTCCCAGCCCTAAGACCTCCTAGCCTTGTTAGACAAACTAGTGACCCGAATGGGATTTTTTTCGTTTCTTTTACTCATGATCCACTGTTTTCTCTTTATGCTTTGTAAATGACTAGTATCAATGATAATCAACTATTTTTGCGCTTTAACTATTTGTTGATGCTTCTTAGATGGATAATATCATTGGATTGATAATTGATGCTTGACACCATGATTGTATTTGAAGTAACCCCAGTGGCCTTGACTAATTTCTATTAAAATGTGGTTATCTAACATTATTATACAACTTTTTGATGATGCCAAACTAGGGGAAGATAGGTTGTGCTTTTACTTTGGATTGTAATGTTTATAACCTAATGAACCTGGTCCTTGATAATTAGTGACTTTAAAATAAAACGTGTTCTGACTTTGTGTTGATGTTGAGCGGAGATGAAACAAGGCTTATGCTAATGAAAAGCACAGAGTTTGTCATCATAAGAAATGGGGAATTTGTTGGCCCAAGTGAAGTTTGTTTTGATGATTGACAAGGAACTCGTGTATGAACCAAGTCCATACATTGTGTACATAGACATGGGTAGATTAGATCATAAGGGATACATGTGAAAGGGATTGACTTAAGTTGTTATATGTGATATCTTCTGATTAAAAAAATTGCATAATGATAGGACAAGGACTCCTTACTCGAAGAAAACTATATCCAAGATAAGGGAGAAGTTAGAAGTTGAAGATAACTAGAACTCTTCCACCAAGGAAGATTATAGCATTGAAACTCTAGTTATTTCCTATTCTACTACCTCTGTAAATTACAGGATGTTCTCACGTTACAAGTACACATAAAATCTTAAGTCAAACATGAGTTGAGAGCAAAATAGCAAGGCATTTTGCAAGCAATTCTTGTGTAATTCAAGTGTGCGAACCTGAAGCTACATGAATCAGATAGAAGAACCAGTTCCAAGTGTATGTCTTTTATTCTAGTTTCATTGTAGTAGGTGTTTTCAGATTGTACCTTTTATCTTTATGTAGAAGCAATTATACTAGGTTGTAACACCCCATAAATTTAGAATAGTTGCGGATGCATTAAATGAGTATTAATGTGACCTTTTAACAAGTCAAGTTCTATCAGGATGAGTATGGGTGGTAACAATTGTTTTAGAATCAAAACTAAGAGTGAGGTGCATAAAATTCAATAGAATCGACTAAGTTAATGGGAGGTTCATCTTCAGCGCCCTTGATAGTGCAAGGTGCTCAGATACTCATGTTAGTCCAGTACTCAGATATTCATGCCAGATTAGTACTCAGATATTAATATTAGTTTAGTGATCATATATTTGCGTCAATTCAGTACTCGATTATTCATGCCAGTTTAGTATTCATATATCCACGTTAGTTTAGAATTCATGTATCCATAATAGACAAGTATTCATTTATATGTTTCATGTTATGCGTATTATGATGCCCTATAGAGCTAGTGTTATGCTCTGTTAGCTATAGGTATTTCGGAGAACTTTCGAAGGTAGCTATCCTTCTCATTCAGAACTTATATTATAATCTCAATGTCTTTCAGTATTCAATAAGCTCAGTGTTCATTCAGTTTAGTAGCCATTCAGTTTAATAACTATCAGTTCAGTATCTCAGCACATCAACAATCATGTATTCATTCAATTTAGTATGCATGTGTTCATGACAATACAATGTTCATATGTTTCCATCAGACCCTTTTAAGGTCTAAAGTAAGTCGTAGTTACAATCCAAAAAATCATTCGAGGATGAATTATTCCAACAGGATAATAGTGTAACACCCCACAAATCTGGATAAGTTGTAGATGCATTAAATGAGTATTAATGTGACCTTTTAACATGTGAATTCCTATTGGTATAAGTATAGGCGGAAACAATTGTTTTAAAATCAAGATTGAGAGTGAGGTGTCTAAAATGCAATAGAATCAACTAAGTTAATGGGAGGTTCGTCTTCAGTGCCCGTGATAGTGCAAGGCACTGTAACTTCAGCGCCCCTGATAGTCCAAGGCATTGTCAAGGGCATCATCCTCAGCGCCCAGACAATGCTAGGCACTATAATTTTTCGCCTCTAATGGCGCCTTGCATAGTTATTTTGGTGCCCTTGATGGTGCCTCGCGCTGATGTTTGTTTGTCCGAGCTATTTTTATTTTCCTTCTCAATTTTGGGACGTGTTTACTTATCTAAAAGCTCTACTTAATTCCCCCATACCCCAAACATGAAATCTACTCTATAAAGGGGAGCTCTCAAGAACACAACTTCCCTAAGGTCCCTCCATCATCCAAGCTAAGTTCTAACGATGATTATGAGTTAATTTCAAATCTTCAACACCTTATTAGCATGGGTAAGTCCTTCCACTCATTAGATATTCGGTCGAGACACCATAATTGAGAAAGGAAACCCTAGAACTAAATTCAAGAGGAGTAAACTTTGAAAAGGTTTCTACTCCCTAATCATTTATAACTATGAATTAATGAGTTTTTGGGAGGATAGTAAATGGGTTTGATAAAGAGGACCATAAGAACTATGCTAGAGCTCTGGATTGTTGACTTATGATTGTTATAAACATTTGAGTGATGAGAAATAGTGTTAGTTATATATATTTGGGATTGTAGAATCACTTAGAAATAGTAGAATGAGAACTTGATGAAGCAAATACAAATTACTAAGGGCTATGAGGCTTTATACCGAAAGCGTATTTGATAGAATTTCTATGTGACTAAAACATAAGAATTAGTGCTAATATTGGTTCATCATGATATATATTGACGTAGATTATCGTTGAAAGAGGCGACGAACATTGTGCTATGCTTAAAAGGACCAGAGTCAAGGTATATGCGGCTAACTCTCTATGTGTCACGACCCTAGTTCACCAATTGTAAACACATCATGACGGCACCTAGTCTTCGTGACCAGGTAAGCCTAACACATTGCGGAAATAATAACAATTGCAAAATTTATAATAAAAACTAAATAACATGAATAATGTATACAATTGCCGCCTGACACATACACTTTAATACCAAAACACTGAAGTAACCTCCAAGACTCGGAAACCCACGGGCAACACAGGCTATGAGAAATCTAACACTGCTCTAGTCACCAGAATAGTCTAATACAAAGAAGGATTGAAATAACATCTAATAACTAGGGGTAAAATGAGAAGGAGACTTTGCGAATCTGCGGACGTAGCAGATGTATACCTCAAGTCCCCAATACGCTCCCTGACAGCTATTGATGGTACACCTGCTCAGAATCACCTGGATCTGCACATGAAAAACATGCACAGAAGAGGCGTGAGTACACCACAGCGGTACTCAGTAAGTGCCAAGCCTAACCTCGGTTGGGTAGTGACGAGGAAAGGTCAGGGCCCTACTAAGACAGAAAATAATAAAATAGCAAGAGATTAGCAGTATTGAAGTCTTATGAAAATTAATGAACACAGCGAAGTGATAAGACCGATCAATGAAATATAATACTGCAAGACTAAATAGAAATACATAGTAAATACAACAATATTACAAGAATACCGATGAGGGTCTTCCAGGATACCGTCCTGTAGCCCTTTTCTCAACTGTCCAATGGAACTTCCCGGGATACTGTCCTGTAGCCCTTTTCTCAACTGTCCAATGGAACTTCCCGGGATACCGTCCCCTAGTCCAAATCTCATATCAATATCAAATAATCTCCCGGGATACCATCCCGTAATCCAATCATCAGTGTGCAGGGGGATCTCCCGGAATACCATTCCGTAGTACCAAAATAAAAGTGCAGGGGAATCTCCCGGGATACCGTCCCGTAGTCCCAAAATAAAAGTGCAGGGGGATCTCCCGGGATACTGTCCCGTAGTCCCAAAATAAACAAACTAGGGGGAACTCCTGGAATCCCGCATCCGTAGTCCCAATGTAAATGTGCAACCAACATCAGAGAAATATTCAGAAATTTAAGTACAACAATGCAAGGCATCAAGGAATACTAGCCTAACATGCTCCACGTAATCACGGTTAAGACAATCTAAACAAATAGGCAGCTTGGATTGATTAAACATGCTCTTCTACGCTAGCAAAGACTGTAAAAGCAAGTAAAGTAAGGCAAATATGAAAGAGAATCCAAATCAAGTAATTAATTAAAATCCGGTTTTCAACAATTTGCTCAAGTACGCGCTCGTCACCTAATGTACAAGGCATTCAATTACCAATTATTTGGATTGTAACTACCTGAAATTTTGCGCACACATCCCAAATAACATGACGGAGCTACAGAAACTTCCGGAATTCAAATCTGACCCTCGGATAAAAAACTCACAATCAGACCGGAAACTTCAAAAAATTCAAACTTCGGCATTTCAAGCCTAAAAGAGTTACGGACCTCCAAATAACATTCCGAACACGCTCCCAACCCCGAAATCACCTAACGGAGCTAACGAAACCATCGAATTTCCATTCCGAGGTCGTCTTCACACTGTTCCAAATACGGAGCATTTTTTAACTCTTAAGCTCTCATTTAGGGACCAAGTGTCCCAAAACACTCCGAATCATAGAACCGAACGTCCCGGCAACCAAAATAGCAGAAATGAACTTAGGGAAGGCAGTTAATAGGGGTTCGGGGCGTAAATTCCAAAAATGACCGGCCGGGTCGTTACATCCTCCTACACTTAAACATTTGTTCGTCCTCGAACGAGCATAGAAAACATACCTGAAGTAGCAAAAAGATGAGGGTACTGGATGAGCATATCCCGCTCGGTCTCCCAAGTCGCCTCTTCAGCCGGCTGACCCCGCCACTGGACCTTCACTGAAGCGATGTTCTTTGACCTAAACTTTCTGATCTTCCTATCCAAAATGGCCACTGGCTCCTCAACATAAGATAGATCCTTGTCCAGCTGGACTGAACTGAAATCCAACACGTGCGACGGGTCACCATGATATCTCCGGAGCATAGAAACATGAAATACCGGATGAACTCCGGCTAGGCTGGGAGGTAAGGCAAGCTCATAAGCAACCTCCCCAACCCGCCTCAAAATCTCAAAAGGCCCAATAAATCTCGAACTCAGCTTTCCTTTCTTCCCAAATATCATGATGCCCTTCATGGGCGAGACCCGAAGTAAGACCCGCTCACCAACCATATATGCCATATCACGAACCTTCTTGTCCGCATAACTCTTTTGTCTGGACTGGGCTGCACGTAATCTGTCCTGAAT
Organism: Nicotiana glauca; assembly: GCA_026770625.1. NCBI lineage: Eukaryota > Viridiplantae > Streptophyta > Magnoliopsida > Solanales > Solanaceae > Nicotiana > Nicotiana glauca. Next base: position 246,117 of record MU745791.1, read on the forward strand.
TACTTTAGCCTTCTCCATTGCATCCTGAACCATCTCTGTACCCTATAACCTGGCTTCACCCGGCTCTAACCAACCCACTGGAGATCTACATCTCCTACCATATAAGGCCTCATACGGCGCCATCTAAATGCTGGACTGATAGCTGTTGTTATAAGCAAATTCTGCCAGTGGTAAAAAGTGATCCCATGACCCTCCAAACTCAATCACGCATGCACAGAGCATATCCTCCAAAATCTGAATAGTGCGCTCAGACTGTCCATCCGTATGGGGGTGAAATGCCGTGCTCAACTCCACTCGAGTGCCTAACTCCTGCTGCACTGCTCTCCAAAACCGCGAGGTAAACTGAGTGCCTCTGTCTGAG
>MU745793.1:6643-31516 GCA_026770625.1 Nicotiana glauca
AGGGTTGTTTGGGGGGAGGGGTAAGGGATTAGGAATATATACTAAGGGGGAAATTTAATCCTGGCCGTTAGATCATTTAAGATCAACGGCCCGGATGAACTTATGTAAGGGATACGGTGTCGTTTGAGTTTAGATGGGGGACTGGGTTGACCCGGGAAAAATGGGTCGGGTGGTAGGGAAGGTTGGTGAACGTTCGATTGAATTACACAAACAGTCAGGATTGAATGGTTTGAAACGACGCCGTATCGCTGATGCTGGAGACGGAATGGACCGTTCGATCTAAGGAGATCAACGGCTCAGATTGATTGAGACCATACGACGTCGTTTGGTCTGTCTCTAAGATGCGTTTGTCAATTGGACCTAGTAAAGGGATGGATTGGGCCTGGTATTAATTTAAAATTGGCCCAGTCTGAGTTTTGTACTCTATTTCATTTTGTTTCTTTTTCTTTTTTTTCTAATTTAAAAACCAACAATCCTAGATTAAATCATAAACTCAAAATTAACTTAAAATACTAATTAACTCTTAATAATAATTATCACACAAAATTAAACACCAACTAAAAATTAAATCACATAATTTGGACGTTAAATGCTAAAAATGCAAAGTACATTATTTTTGTGATATTTCCATTTGTAAAACAAACTTAATTACTCCTAATCGTAGAATTAAATCCTAAATGCAAATGCACCGTATTTTTTTTGTATTTTTATTAATTTAACAAATAGACATGCACGGACAAATGCGAACAATAAGAGAAAAAAATAACACAAAATTCGTAATAATTGTAAACAAACAAAATTATTTTATTTTTGAATTTTTTGGAATGATTCTCATATAGGGAAAAAATCACTTGCTCACAGCAGCAGTTTGAGCGCACCTGCTTGAGCGCAAGTGCGGTAGAGGAAGTGCAGGTGCGGCCCAACAAAATTAATGAAATATCACACATGTGCACCTGGGACCGTAGGTCTGGGTCAGCAGATGCGTGGAAATGTATGTAGGTGCGGAAGTCCTGGACTAGAACATATATAAAGGTTCAGTCACAATTTTGGCCCATTCTTTCACCATTTTCATCTGTATTTTTGAGCTTTTGGGAGGTTTTTAAGAGAGGATTCAAGGGAGCTTCAAGGAGGTATGATTTTTGGAACCTAAAACTCATTATTATGGTGATTGTTATCAATTTTAGCATGAAATTTGAAGGAATAACAGTGGTAAATTGGGGGTTAGGGGTTAGTTAATTGGAGAGCTTTCAGTGGTGATTTGAGGGATCATTTTGAGGTTTGATTTTGGTAATTTTTATTTGACTAAACTCGTGAGTGTATGAGTGTCACACCTCCTTTTTATCTGCGCCCGCAAGGGCATCAGGGAGTTTTTCCAATTAAAGGACAATCGAAACAGGATTTATTAATTAATTTAGAGTCGCCACTTAGGAGATTTATGGTTTCCCAAGTCAACGGTTAGAATCCTGAATCGACGAAAAGAATGACTTTGTATTACAGTCCGCGAACCAGAAATCCGAGTAAGGAATTCTGTTAAACCGGGAGAAGGTGTTAGGCATTCCGGAGTTCCGTGGTTCTAGCACGATCGCTTAAATGTCATATTCGGCTTATTTATCTGATTTTAAACAATTATGAACCTATGTGCAAATTTAACTTTAATCGCTTTTATTCATTTTTTTAAGAAAAAATTGCAATGTTATTAAAATATGTCTCAAATTATTCTAAAGGGTTTTACTCAACTGAAGCACACACGATATTCATCAATTATTTCTAGACTACTTTGAGATTATTGTAAGGCTAAAGAAATTATTGATAAAGACTATTTGAGGAGGAAATGACGTGGTCTAGTCATTAGGCTAATTAGATCAATTGCATTTTTAAAGTTGTCATGCCTCACTTATTATCAAAATCATCTTAAAACCAAAAAAAAAAAAATTCTTACAATTCCATACTACCATCGTGACCCACTTGTTATGAATCACTTAATGTAAACCCAAACTTACAAGTTTTAAATTAAACCCAACTGCTCGTTCAATTCAATTTTTGGATTCAACGAGAAAATCATTACCAAGTATTCGTGATTCCAGAACTAGCCATATCGAGCTAACACACTGATTCCCATTTGAACTATTCGAACCTGTTTTATAACATATAAAACTATTGAACTGGTTTTACAACTACTGAAAACGAGTCGATCTACACTACACTGCACTTCATAACTAGTAACACAAACTAAGGCTAATTAAAATTGCTGACCACAAAATTCCCATGTTTGTAAAAATTGGTTCAACAGTCCACAAATTTAAAACAGTCCACAGTCCATAGTCTAAATTAATAGTCCAAACGTATCTATTATTCATACAACACAAAACAACTAACTAACATCAATCACATTTATCTAACTAACACCTATTGAATTGTAAACAATAGACAGCTTTCAAATGAGCATAGGTCTGGCAATATTTTTCATTTTTCAACTTCACTTCACAGCTACATCAAGGTGAGTTCATAAACGTGTACCTGGAAATTGGCAAGGAATAGGAAGAAGGAGAAATTAGCAACAGCAGCACACAGCAGAAATCAACAACAGTGCAACCCAAAAGGAACCCAGAAATCAACCCAGAAAGAGTTTGAAACCAACAGGAATCAAAAGATCAATCACCAACCACTTGACTGCACTCAAACGGACTCTAAACTGAACTCAAAACTTTTGAAATTTCAACAGTGCGAAACTCAACCAAAAAACACCTAAAATCACTTGAAATGATCCTCTGAACATCAGCAAACAACCCAATGGAATTCAAAACAAACAGATCCAATGGAACTTGAGATTGACTCGAAAAAAAAAACTTATAAACTTCAATCCTTTCCAGAATATATTCAAAGCTTAAGACTTTATTCTCTCTTTCTTTTCTCTATCTCAGAATGTCCTCCAAAGCTTAAGGCTTTTTTATATCTAGACTCTCTATATTTTAGAATGTATATCAGCTTTTAGATTGCTTACATAACCTTTCAGAATATTTCTCTCTATCTTTTTTTTTCAATCTTTTCCCCTCCCCTTTAATGTCTGAATGTGTTCTCTATTTAAAGACAATGCCTACTTTTTTTTTATTCAAAACTTTCCTCCCCATGTGCATCCCTTTTAGCTTTTCATTATAATCCCCATGTTATACACTTTCCAACTTTTCAAAGAATTAAGCAAAGTCCCCTTTTTATTTTAAAATCCTTCCACCTAACTTAATGAGTTCTTTTTAATCCTACCATGTGCTAGCATCTTCTTAAGTAGGTGGGATACACCTTTTATCAAACAATTCTTTAGGCTAGTTCAACACATCCAGCATATACATATTTAAACAGTTCTGGCTTAACCAAATTGCACACCAACACACCAACAATTCAAGTGTTTTGCTTTTAATGATCATGAAGTCTAATGTTTCTCCGTCGAGCATATGAGAAATCGAGCAAATCGGAACATGAAGAAAGTGACGAAACTCATGAAACTCTATGAGACTGGAGCAGCCATTTCAAACTTCCTAAAGTCACATGATTAATCTTTTGAATCAACAGAATCCAAGCACAAACTTTTATGCATGTCCCAAAGAAAAGAACAGAACGATTTAGGCGTCGACGAGAACCAAACAGAGAACCGAACAGAAAACCATGAGAATATGCATCGCTAATTTAGACTCCTTTAATTAAATTCTAAAGTCGGACAAATCGTCCATTTTGACTCGAGAAAAACTTTAACCCAAGAGATACTTTAACACCATAAACAATTAGAGGCATTTGATGCATAGAAAACGAACATTCAAATTAGCTTTCGTTAACCGAACATGCTCGAGGAAAATCAGAACTGTGAATACACGATTCCAAACAACATGACATATCAAATAGTTTATGCTCTTTTAAAATTTAAGAGATTTCAATAGAATAATTCGGCAAACAAGCAATCGACACACAACTTAAGCTAGAATCAAGAGGAAGTTAAACATAAAACAACTACTCTCAAACTCAATCCATCTGAAGCAAATTCTAATAAAAAATGATACGGAAACAAACATGTTAAGCCAATGAATAACGAGCCAGTTAAACGAGTTAGAATTCGATTAGAGAAGCAATGAATACACAGGCCTTATACTGGAGGAGATGCGGCTGCCGTTGTTTATGGATTTCCGGCGGAATCGGGGTGGAGCTCGGCGGAGCGTGGTCTGGTCGATGGTAGGGTCTGTTGGTGGTGGTTGTTGTTGCAGTAGGGAATCGATGGGGGTAAGGGTCGTTGTTATTGTGCGAAGAAGACGAGGGTTCGTTGGGGTCGGGTGTGTTCGAAGGAGACGAAAGGGGGGCGGGGATCCTCTGGTTCGCAGAAACGGGGGGGAGGGGGGTGGCTTAGGTCTCTAGGTTGTTTGATTAGGGTTGTGAAGAATGAGGGTTTAGTTTTGATTATGGGTAGGGGAGACGGACTGGGTCAGAGTGAACGGGTCTAGGGTCGGTTTTTGGGGTGGGTTTTGGGTAAAATTGAATGGGTGAGGGGTTTAGGCCTAGTCCGATTTTTTACCTATTTTTGTTCTTTTTTTTCATTTTTTCTTCCTAAATTAATTTTTCCCCAAAATTAGAACCTAAAATCCTAAATTAAATTATCAAAACCTAATTGATGTAAAAATACTAATTAACTTCTAATACACATAATTAAATACCATCTACAAATAAAATCACACTATCTGACATTAAATGCCAGAAAAAATACAAAGTACATTATTTTTGTGATTTTCATTTTCGTAAAACGAATTACTTAATTAATCCTAACTGCAAAATTAAATTCTAAATGCATATGCAACGTATTTTTGTATTTGTTTTCATTGATCAAGACAAAATAAACATGCACAGACAAATACAAATAATTGACCAAAAATGCCACAAAATTCTCAAAATTGCACACAAAGGAAAATTATTTTTATTTTGAATCTTTTGGGAGTAATTCTCATAGGGCAAAAATCACGTGCTCAAAATGAGGATTCTAAAAATTTATATTTTATCTGATTTCGAGACGTGGGCTCAGAGGGCATTTTGATCATTTTACATAATTTTGCGTATTCGCTTAGAATTTATTTGTAGAATCAATTACTTGAAGTGTTATTTACATTATGCAATTGGATTGAATAGATTTGGACCATTTGGAGTCGAGTACTCATGGCAAGAACGTGATTTCAGGTTGATTTTGAGCTGCTTCGAGGTGAGTGGCTTGTCTAACCTTGTGTGGGGGAAACTCCCCTTAGGTTTTGGTATTATTGATGTTTGAAATGCCTTTTATGTGAGGTGACGTGTGCGTACTTATGCTAATTATTGAAAAATCCAATTTTCATTAAGTACTTAGAATTGTGTTTTCCTTTCCTGTTGATACTACTTGCGATTTAAGCCTTTTTGTTAGCTTAGGGAAGTATGGCTAATTGATTTAATTGCTTATTTGTTCTATTGCCTTATTTTAATTATGTGCAGCATGCTAAGTTAGAAATACCTACTTTACCTTGGTGTGAAATTTGATTGAATTGCGTATTCTTCTTGTTGTTGATGTGTATTTACTTTGGGACTACGGGACGGTATCCCGGGAGATCCCCTTGTTTGTTTACTTTGGGACTACGGATTTGAATTATGGGAGATTCCCTTACACTTATACATTGGAGCTACGGGATTTCACCCGGTAGATTCCCTAGTACTGAGTATTTACATTTGGGACTACGAATTTGGATTCCGGTAAATTCCCCTCACACTATGAGTTGGACTACAGGACGGTATCCTGGGAGATCTATTGGATATTTATACTTGGGACTGCAGGACGGTATCCTAGAAGATCCCCGGTTGTTATCTCTTTGTGAGTTGTATCCCTTTCCGTGATCATTTGTCTCTAATATAGTAGTTGTTGTTCTTTCTATCCTGTGTTACTTCTTACTGTTGAACTTAACTATACTGCTTTATTTTACACTGTTATATCTTGTAATTCCTTTAGCCTTGGTAGGGCCCTGACCTTCCTCGTGACTACCCGAATGAAGTTAGGCTTAGCACATACTCAGTACCCCTATGGTGAACTCATGCCCTTTCTGCGCATGTTTTTCATGTGCAGATTCAGGTTTTTCAACTCAGACTTATCGCGCTTGAGGCGAGGCATTTTGTAAAGACTCTGCGGTATATCTACCGCGTCCGCAGACCGAAGAGTCCCTTTCTTTTTTCAGTACTAGTGTAGCCCTTTCTTGTATTTTCCCTTGTTGGTAGACATTCTGGAGTTAGAGCTTATTATGTAATCTCTTAGCTTGTGATTCATGAGATTCTGGTTTTTGGGAATTGTTTAGTTGTTTATATCTTGTGCTGGTACATGGCGAGTGGCATCTTAAACACTTCTATAGTTATTTATCTTTAGTTTTTATTTGTTTTTTCTGCATTTAGTTCCTTTTTGCACAAGTTGTTAGTCTTACCTAGTCGTAGAGACTAGGTTCCATCATGGCAGTTCACGGACGATGAACTTAGATCATGACAAGTTGGTATCAGAGATCTAGGTTCATAGGAGTCATGAATGACAAGCCGGTTTATTAGAGTCTCACGGAGTGGCACGGAGACGTCTGTACTTATCTACGAGAGGCTATGTAACAGTTAGGAAAGGTCCACTTCATTTGATTTCCTTGTCGTGCGAGAATTTTGATATCACAATTCTAAACTTCTATCTTCTATTCTCTCACATATGGTGAGGAAACATGCTACCTGAGATGATCAGACACCCGCACCCCCTACTGGAGTTGTCAGAGGCAGAGGCCAAGGTACATACCGAGGATGCGCTCGTGGTGCAGCCAGAGCACCTGCGCGAGCTTCCACCGAGGTACCACCAGTAGTTCCAGCCAGAGTCCAGACACCTGATACTTCTGCTACTACTACTCCAACACTCCAAGAGACTCTGGCATAGTTTATTACTATGTTCACCACTCTAGCTCAAATAAGGTTGCTTACCCTTGCTATAGCAACATCCCAGGCCGGGGGAGGAGCACAGACTCTCGCCGCCCGCACTCCTGAGCAGCAAGCGTATGTTGATCAAGTCCCAGAGGTTATTCTTATACAGATGGTAGCCATAGCTCAGCCCGAGGAGAGGGCAATAGTTTCAGAGGAGGAGTAAAAGAGGCTTAAGAGTTTCAAGAACTATCAGCCTCCTACATTTAGCGGGCTAGACTCAGATGATGCCCTTGGATTTCTTGAGGAGGGCTACAGTATCCTCCGTACAATGGGTATATAAGGATCGAGTGGGTTTTCCTTCACTACTTCATGTTTGGAGGAGCCGCTTATCAGTGGAGGCGTGCATATATGTTAGACAGTCCGGATGAGTTAGCTTCCCTGACTTGGGCTTAGTTTTCACATATTTCACGAGGGAGTATGTCCCCCAGATTCTCAGTGATGCTTGGTGCGTAGAGTTTGAGCGGTTACACCAGGGTACTATGACTATCTCGGAGTATGCTATCAGTTTCACCAACTTGACTAGACATACACCAACCTTGGTTTCTACGGTTCGAGAGAAAGTTTTCCAGTTTATTGAGGGATTTATTGTCGATGCCCCTTTTTTACCGCGAAATTAGGTTTATGACATTTGGGCGGACAATTCCTTTCCTTTTGGGAATTGGTTTTGCAATTTTTGAAGAGTCGCCACCTAATGATTAAGTGCATTAGGACAGTAAAATGAATTTGATTTGGAAAACCAGAGATTGGGTAAGGGCTTGAAATTATCTTGAGGGAAAGGTGTTAGGCACTCCTCAATATCCACTAGTGTGATTCCCAACCATGCTACAATTGTGACTTTAAGTAAATAACAAGTAAACAAGCAAACAAGATAGCTTTCATATAACGGTTGCAAACAACTAAAGTACAAGAAGTTTAAAGAGTGTCGAAATTTGGAAGAAGGCAATTTCATAATTTTTTAAAAAAAGATACACAAGTAAAGGGGAAGGGGTCAAATAATTGATGCAAGTAATCAAAAAAGAAGTGAGAGAAGCGGAAGTTTGGGGAAGAAAACAGTACTGAAAATTGGACAAGTAAAAGAGAGATTTTGCATAATTGGTGCAAGTAATTGAAGTAAAAGAAGAAGTTAAAGAAACTGAAAACTAAAGAGTTTTCAAAATTCTGAAAAAGAGTAAACAAGTAAAAGGGAGGGGGGTCCTAGGTTTATAAATAATATGGATCACCACACACAACACCTGATAACCATTTATTCATGTGGTGTTATCGCGTGGTCATCATATCCATGTCTACCCTTACCCATCCCGTTAAGGTATTAAATCGCGGAATGATCTCGTTACTTATTACATGCTATTACCCGTCCCAATCCTATCAGCCCCAAATGTATTAGGGACTACTAGTCCTAAATGGGATGGATAATTGGATTTTAGAGTTTAAAAGGAAAAAATGTCTAAGGCGACAATCAAAACATATATGACAAGTATGGGGAAACACATAACAAACAAGGCTCAAACATACCTCCTTTAAACAAAAGAACATATAGTTTCAGCATGTCTTTCAGATACTGATTAGGTCTTTAATTAAACTTAAAACGTTAAGGCGTGGCTGATTTATCACATATTTTCAGATAAGAAGTCCAAATTAGGCCAGCCTACTGGTTGTAATAATTAAAGACTAGTGTAGTTAATTAATTACCTAACGGCTTGCCTAGGTGAAACCTATAGGCATGATATCTAACAATGTGGAAGTATATTGATTTCAAAGAAAGCTTGTTAATTATAGGCAAACATGAGTTTTGCAGATATTGAGTATCGATGTTGCTGATTTTAGGCTTGTAGACGATTCATATTCAGTTGATTACTCCTATAGACATGCTTTCTAAGCGTGACTGGTATTAAAACGTCTATAGAAGTGTGAGAGTCCTATAGACAGGTTATCTATATGATGCAAGAGTGTAGAATCTTAAAGACATGGTATCTATATATGTATAAGTGTAGAACTATAGGCAGGATTTCTATACGAAATGCATAAGTGCAAAACTATAGGCAGGAATTCTATATGAAATGCATAAGTGCATAACTATAGGTAGGATTTCTATATGAAATGCATAACTGAAAAGCAGGATATGACTGCAGGAATAAATACTTAAGAACATGATGTCTACCCGCATGCATACATGAGTAACCCTCCCATTTTCACTATAAACCCCATAAGTTAATACAAATTATTATAACCTAGAATGAATAAAGAAAAGAAAATTACATTACATCAGTAATTAAAGTACAACCAAGGAGAGCCTAATTCAGACTCCAGGTCTGAAACATGAAATAAACCAACTCTAAAGATCTGATTTCCAAAGCCTTTCTCATTTTTGGGTGTGTCAAATTTCCCTAGAGCTTCATGAATGCCGCGCAGTGCTTACACCCAAATCAGTTGTAGAACTGAATTAAAGTGCAGTGTGGAAGGGCCAGCCCTCAAATGTCCAAGTTCAGAGGGAACTCAAGGTCCTAAAGCAAGGCTTATAGGAGGAGGCAGAACATAGAAACTAGGAATGAGTGTAAGTGCAATAGAGGGGATTCTGGGAAGGCCATGGCAGGCTAGTGGTCATATCCAGCGATTAAGAGTGCTGACACACCCCTAACCAGCATGTTAGCCACATTTGTTTGGGGGTTAGGATCCATTAAGGACCATGTCCAAACATGAGCAGCAATTTGGATACTGCCATGCCTGAACCATAAATCAAACACATAGAGGGGAATAGGGGTATAGGGATTCACAGCAGAAAACATATGCGAAGAGAATAACATACAGATTAATCATTGAGCATGGACAAGTAAGGTAAACAGGATTGCAGAAGCTATAAATAAACACATTGGTATGATGGCTGAAACTAAATTAGGACATACCAGTTTCAGAAATAAGAAGAGAAAAAGTAGTAGTAAATCCCTAATTGCAAGCAAACAGCCAGAAGAAACTCAGATGAGAATGTGAAAGTATTGAAATTGAGAGTGTGAGGTGAGTAATGTAAGCTGAAAGTGTGTAAAAGTATTGAATTCGAAGTTGTCAAAGTGCAGAACGGTATTCCCCTTTTATAATGCAGAAGGCAAGTAAGAAAAGGTAAGAAAATAGTTTTGCAATCAATCACATAAAGTCTCCTTTTAGTTAAGAGATTCTAATTTCAAACGGGTAGAAGACAATTAAGGAAATAATTTGATTGAAATCTTTTATGAAGTAACACAAAAAAGTAAATACACAGGAGTTTATTTAAGGAAAAAGTTCGGTGGTACATGGTTTGTGAAAATAAGGAAAAGGAATCAATAAAATAGTGAGTAAAATCAACATTGCAGGCTTTGTTCGAATGAACCAAGTCAGGAAAAGAGAGGAAAGGGTTTTACTTAAGGAAAATCAATAAAAATCAATCAAACCTTACTAAAAGGAATTCGAAATCAATCAATAATTGGCAAAACCTTTTTTAAAAAAAGAATTTCTCAGATATAAAACACGCAAATATCAAACAAGAAAGAGTTGTCATGCTGGTTAGAAAAGAGTGTCATAGAAAAAGTCAAAAAAAGGTTTAGATCCAATTTATAGACTCAGAATGAGTCTAAGAGTTTAGGGTTTCAAATTAGAACCCCAGTCCAAACAGAAATTCGTACTTGCAAAAGAAACCCCAAAATCCTAGGGTTTTCCACTCGAATCAGACATAGAGATGAGAAGGCAAGCCATTGAAACAGACGCAGAGGTCTCTTTCAGAGACTCATGAGAAACCAACAGACGTGATAGCAGGTTTGAAAGCATAAAGAACATGTTTGACAAGAGCTCGGAACTTAAGCAAGTTCAGAGGAGAGAAGAAGTGATATAAACTTAAGAAACAGTAAAGGAAACATGTTTATAACTCAAACAAAAGTCCATTAAAGCAGACACAATTTAAGAACTTAGCAGGAAATAAGTACAGTAGAATAATACTGGAAAGTATAGCAAAGAACATGTAGGAAAAAATAACAAAGATTAACATGCGACCCTAATCTAAAGGCACAGTCGAATAAAAAGTACAGGAGGGTCATGTATAGAAGAAAGAAAACAGAAGAACAACATGCATGGTAGAAAAGAAAACACACGAGCATAATATAGGCAAACACACATAAAGAAAAGAATCAGAAAGATGTTTTGAAAACCTTTCAGAAACCCTAAATCAAAGAGAAGCAATTTTTGAAAGAAAGATTGGGGAAAATAATTTACACATCGAGTAGAACACAAATATATCATAGATCTAAGAAAACAAACAAAGAAAAACCTCGAATAGCTTAGGATTTTGGAGAAACCCTAGAAATGAGAAAGACTTGGAAGAAAGCCCGATCTTGAGTCGGATGAGGTAGAATCAAGCTCCTAATGTTTGAATACGTCGGAGAATAGGCCGGAGAGGCCATAAAACTATAGCTCTAAGAAGATTTGAAAGAGAACAATCGAGGTCAGACCTCAACACTTCGAACACCAAGGGTTTAATGGTGGGGGGGGGAGGAGTGAGTACAGACCATCCATGGCCTGAGAAGCCATGGATTCCGGTGAAAGTACGGTGGAAATAGGGTCAGAGATGACTAGGGTTATGGAGAACCTTGGAGAGTGTTTTGAGATAGGAGAGTATTCAAAGGCGACGGATCAAACGAAATGATGGGTTTTTTTGGCAATCCACTATGCAAGTGCCTAGGGTTAGTTTTTTATTAATAATAGAAAATAAAATACAACAATTAGGAAAAATACCAGTAAGGGGGACAATAACACCGGTATTGTTACCCATATAACACAAACCGGGCTAACCTTACCGTACTAATCCTATTAAGGCTTAAGGCTTGAAACCTCGCCTACTAGCCAGCATGTAAAAAATATGAACTTGACAGGATCAAATATTTTATGATCATCACACAGTTTATAGCATACTCTGTGATGACATTACAGATGACAATACTTAAAAAATGATAAGATAATACAATATTAAAAATTGATTCTTTGCCCTCTTTGATAAAACTTGTGCATTCTCCGAATTGTGGCTCTTTTGCTTTTTCTTCTGCTTTATTTAAATACTCTTCAAACTTTATCATTTCTTTTTAGATTTATTTGACTTTGTGGAATTGGTAGGAACCCCCGCCTTTTGCTTTGTATTTCTTATCGGTGGCTTCCTAATAACAGCCTCTTGTGTTGATGAAGCATTTGACATTGCCCTATCCTTTGTGTTATCTTCTTGTTGTGTTGACGAGCATATTTTTTGCGTGTCTTTTTCCTCCAAAAAAACTACATTATCTTCATACTCTTCTGATTGGTTAGCCCATATCTTATACTTAGATTTTATTATTTCTTGAAAGTCAACTAAATTGCCCGGTTCAAAAACTAGTCTTCTGTAAGCATCCCCTTCCTTTTTTGTTGCTGAGGACATCATGGATACAGTTGGTTGGACTTGTAACGTGTTGCCAGATCGATCAAGAACATCATTTGAAGGGATATCATGTTGTGAAGTATTCCAAGTAACTCCTGAGATGCCATTATTTCCTTCATTTTCCGATTTATTCAAAGTCACCAATTGCATGCTGATGTTTGGATTTTGGTGTCCAGAGATATGAACTCCAGCTGCAGTAGCTATATTCACAGCCCCTCCACGATTCAAACTAATGTAGTATCAATGTCTTTGGCATTGGTCGCTCGTTCAACAGTAGGTTTAGCAACACCTGCAGCTGCTCGATCACCAACGTCATTCAATGCAACGGTAGGCTTCAAATTTGTAAAATCAGTAGCTCCATGATCAGCTCTTAACACGGTTGCTGATGATTTATCAGCTGGTTCACTATCACCATATGCCTCATCTTTGTTTCCTTGCAATTTATTAAAACCTTGAACACACAGTTGTATCTCCTCAATTTGCTGTGCATTATGATCTAATTGTTTTACAACTTTGTCAACTGGATTTTCCTCTGCTGCTGTTGCATCTTTATCATCTTCATTCACCTTCGCCAGTGCATTACTGCATGCACGTATACTGTCTCTTTCATTTGATGATTTTTCTCCTGTTTTGCCCAGCCCTATCAATTTTGTTGACATTTTATTAGCTGCTTCACATTTAACTCGATCTCTAGATGCCTCAGCTTTGTTTCCATGCATTTTATTAATTGTGTACACACAAATTCTTCTCAAGTGTACCAACAGTATCCTTTGCCTCTTTTTTTGTTGCATCGTGAATGTTGTTCCCATCATTGTTGGTCGAAATTTGCTGTAGTTGTGATTGTATTTGCAATACAGTATTATATTTTTGGATTCCAGCTAAAACAATCGTGTTTTCCCTATTGATTATGCTAGAGCCCACATTTCCATAATTAGTGGATTCCTTTCCAGCTGCCTCCTGCTGTTCACTCACACAACACAAATGGCCCGCAACTCTGTCAACTTTTTGCTCCAATTGAGAAAGTTCGCCACTTTTTTTCCTAACCGTTGAAAACTCACCATCCGGATGAGTTAATTGTTCAGCATTCTGTGCGTTAGATCCTTGTGAGACTGTAGCTAATGTATTTTCCATTCCTTTAAGTGGACCATTATCAAGAGTCGAGCCCATTGCATCCTCATAATGGAGGACCTTTCCAGCTGCCTTATGCTTCTCTTTTTCAAGACAACCATGGCCCGCATCCTTGACCACTATTTGCTGTAGACTCCTATTGTCGTCACCTTCACCTTCCTTTCCCACCATTGCCAAAATAACAAGCTTTGCTGTATCACCATCAACTCATCTCCTTCATGACCTAACGTACGTGATAGAAATGTTTCCTTACCCTTCTGCAAACTAACAGATTGGTTAATTTCCACTTGCATCACATCTTCTGTTCGTAAACCATCTAGTTGCCCAGCTCTTTTAACATTCAAATATTCCCTAGCATCCCCTTTTAGTTGTTCTATATTAGCCAACTCACCAACACGGATTTTATCATTTACTGCCCCTATTCCTTGTTCAAGTTCCTCTGAATCTTTTTCTTTGTCTCTCATCAAGCGGCATGATCTTTCTTCATGTCCTTGATGTTTACAAAAAGTGCAATACTAGGGTAAATTATCATAGGTAACCTCCTGAAAAAATTCACATGATTTTCCGGTCGTTGTATATATAATTTCCAACCTAATTCTTTTAGGATGTTTGTCGAAAAGATTCAACAAAACCTTTACTCTAGCAGCACTTGGACGAGTACGATCTTGAGTAGCTTTGTCCACAATAAGAGGTTTCCCACACGCAGAGGCAATTGACATTAAGGATCTTTTAGCAAAGAAGTTAGGTGGCAGACCTGGTAAAGAAATCCATATCACTGCCATGGATGTTTCTTCTTTAGGATTGAATCCTATAGTCCATGGAAAATTTCTGGAAAAGAACTCTTCACCTCTTGCCTTGATATATCCAGTTGATCTTGATAAAAACTAAACATAATCGTTGAATAAATCAAATCTAACTAGGATATGCCGAAATTCCAGCAGCCATATGTTACAACATCCTTGATATCAAATTGCGCTGAGAAACTTTTTCAAAGCTCCTGTAAATCAGGTTTACCATATGAGAATTTCATTACAAAAGCTTGATGTAGCCCCTCCTCCCTTGTGAATTGATTAACCTCTTCCATTGAAAATTGTATTGTTGGTTCACCATGAATGAACATCACAGGAACCAACTCTATAGTTGTGGCTTGTTTTGAACTAACCTTTTCAGCATAACGTTTTGGATTGTTGTTTGTTATTTTGTTATTAGCTATTTGGTTTATCTCTCCCACAACTAAAGGCTGGGGAGAGATTGCAGCGGCCATGGCTGCCCTTGCTCAAGAAAATCGGGTATGGTTGGAGAATTAAAAAGGAAAGGGGTGATCCCGGCCGTTGATCAAAATGATCAACAGCCTGGATTGAAAGAAAATTCGAGCGGGTTAAATAATGGGTTAAGGGGTTGGGTAAAATTAGAATTGGGCCGGTCAAATTGGGGTTAGGATTAGGTCAATTGAGGGCTAAAATTGAAATGTAAATAGGTTATAATTGCAAAGAAATGAGGATAAATGTTAAATAGCCAGTTTTTCCTTTTACTTTTATCAAAAAAATAGCAAAAATTATTTTAAAAGCAAATTAACAGTACTGAGTCAGTTAATAACACATAAATATTAATTAAAGAAATACTGGAACCAGTTTTTATAATTAAAACTCTGTTAAACTTAAAATAGGCAAGAATTGCAATTATATGTAATTTAGCTTTTAAAATACTATATAAATTTGTAAAAATATAAAAAAAATCACCTTGACTATATTTTGGTATAAAGGTGTGAATAAAATAAACCATTCACCAAAATTAATAATTTCGGGAATAATTACTGAGTTTGTACTGCTAAAATGGACAATAAATTGATTTAACAAATCTTTAAAAATTTGGGAAAAATACTAAAATCCTTAAGCATGCTTATATATGCATATATATGTTATTTTGAAATTATTTCTTTTATTAAAAATACATAGAAGGAAAATTGGGTATCAATACTTATTCCCAGCATAAAGTCTAACATGGATCGCGAGCTGGAGATGGATATTTCTTATCAGTAGGTGGTGAGCATTGCTAGGAATATTGAGGGTATGCATGTTGGGGATAGAGAGGAAAGGTAAAAGGTCTCGAGAGTCGGGCCATTATTCTGATGCTCTTGCCCCAGCTACAGGTCATCATGGTAGGGGTTATATGAGTCGCCCTGTTCATTCAGCTCTCCCAGCAGCCAGTGGTGTCCCAGCTCCTCCCAGAACTCAGGAGCATTATTATGCACCACTAGTTTCTAGTGTGCCTCTTATATGTGGTGCTTCTAGTGGTCAGTCCAGCAGACCTGGACCGGGCCACTCGCAGCCACCACGTCCTCCCAGAGCTTGTTTTATGTGTGGTGTCACACGCCACATGGTGAGGAATTTCCGTAGACTTAGGAGGGATGCACCTCCACAAACTTCTCAGCCACAACGTGTCCCGAAGAGTTCTTAGGCTATGATCACAGCACATATTGCTACCCCACCTGCTTATCTAGCCAGAGGTGGAGGTCGGGGAGGTATAGGTTGCCCTTAAGAGGGAGGCCAGGGCAGATACTATGCCCTCCCTACATGTACTGAGGTTTTCACCTCTGATTCTGTCATCATAGGTACTATTATAGTCTGTCATAGAGATGCATCGGTTCTGTTCGATCCAGGCTCCACTTGTTCTTATGTGTCCTCTTATTTTTCCTCGTATTTGGGTGTACCCCAGGATTCTTTGAGTTCTCCTGTTTATGTTTCTACTCTTATTGGTGATTCTCTTGTTGTAGACCACATTTATCGGTCGTGTTTGATTCCTCTTAGTGGTTTTAAGATCAGAGTCGATTTTTTGTTCCTTAGCATGGTAGACTTTGATGTTATTCTGGGCACGGACTGGTTGTCACCCCATTATGCTACTCATTATTCTCACGCCAAAATCGTGACACTAGCTATGCTAGGTGTACCGTGTGTTGAGTGGAGGGGTACCTTAGATCATACTTCTAGTAGAGTTATTTCATTCCTTAAGGATCAGCGTATGGTTCAGAAGGGGTGTGACGCATATCTAGCTTATGTGAGAGATGTTAGTATTGATACCCCTGAAGTTGATACAATCCCACTGGTACGAGATCTCTCTGATTTGTTTCCAGCTGACTTTCCGGGCATGCCGCCCGATAGAGATATTGATTTTGCCATTGATTTATTGTCGGGCACTCAGCCTATTTCTATTCCTCCATACCGTATGGCTCCTTTTAAGTTGAAGGAGCAGTTGCAGGAATTACTTGATAAGGATTTCATTCAGCCCAGTGTATCACTTTAGAGTGCCCCTGTCTTATTTGTGAAGAAGAAAGATGGTTATATGCGTGGTGTTTTCTAAAATTTATTTGAGTTCATGGTATCATTAGTTAATGATTCGGGAGCCAGATATCCCGAAGACTACCTTTGGGACTTGGTATCGTCATTACGAGTTCCTTGTTATGTCATTTGGGCTGATTAATGCCCTAGCAACCTTTATGCATCTGATGCACAGTGTAATACGACCTTATCTTGACTCATTCGTTATTGTCTTTATCGATGACATTTTGGTATATTCCCGGTATTGAGAAGATCATGAGCAGTACCTGAGGATAGTGATCTAGACTTTGAGAGAGAAAAAACTATATGCTAAGTTCTCGAAATTTGAGTTTTGGGTGGATTTCGTGGCATTACTGGGTCACGTTGTCTCGAGTGACGGTATTCAGGTGGATCCAAAGAAAGTGGAGGCAGTACAGAGTTGGCCCAGACCATCCTCAGCTACAAAGATTAGTAGTTTTCTTGGCTTGGCGGGTTATTACTGTCAATTTGTTCAAAGGTTTTCATCTATTGTACCACCAATGACCAGGATGACCCAGAAGGGTGCTTCGCTCCAGTGGGAGGAAGAGTGTGAGGAGAGCTTTCAAAATCTCAAGACAGTTTTAATTACAGCCCCAGTTTTGATATTGCCTACCATTTTGGGGTCTTATACTATCTATTGTGATGCCTCGAGGGTTGGCCTTGGAGCGGTATTGATGCAGGATGGTAGGGTGATTCTCTACGTGTCGAGACAGTTAAAGGTACATTAGAAGAACTATCCTGTCTATGATCTTAAGTTAGTTGCTATTGTTCACGCCTTGAAGATCTGGCGTCATTATTTGTACGGTGTGCCTTGTGAGATTTATACTGATCACCCGAGTTTTAAGCATCTATACATGCAGAAGGACCTTAATTTGCATTGGAGGAGGTGGTTAGAGCTATTGAAAGACTATGATATCACTATTTTGTGTCATCCGGGCAAGGCGAATGTGGTGGCCGATGCTTTGAGACAACGGGCAGAGAGTTTGGGAAGTTTAGCTTATTCACCAGCGACAAAGAGGCCCATGGCGATGTATGTTCAGGTCTTAGCCAGCCAGTTTGTGATATTGGATCATTCAGAGCCTAGTCTGGTTCTAGCTTACGTTGTCTCTCAGTCATCCTAGTTTGATCATATCCGGGATCGTAAGTTTGATGAACCTCATTTGCTTGTCCTAAAGGACAAGGTTTTGCATGGTGATGCCAGAGATATGACTAGTGGTAATGACGGAGTATTGAGGATGCAGGGTTGGATTTGTGTACCCAATGTTGATGTACTTTGAGAGTTGATTTTAGAGGAGGCCAATAGTTTCGTTATTCCATTCATCCGGATGCTGCGAAGATTTACCAAGATTTGAGACAGCAGTATTGGTGGAGGCGGATGAAGAAAGATATAGTTGGGTTTGTAGCTCGGTGCCTCAATTGTCAGCAGGTGAAGTATGAGCACCAGATACTGGGTGGATTGCTTCAGCAGATAGAGATTTCGGAGTGGAAGTGGGAGTGCATCACCATGGACTTCGTAGTTGGGCTCCCACGGACTTCGAGGAAGTTCGATGCCATTTGGGTGATTGTGGATCAGATGACCAAGTCCGCGCATTTCATTCCTGTGAGTACTACCTATTCTTCAGAGTGGTTGGAGGATATTTATATTCGTGAGATTGTCCGTCTGCATGGTATTCCAATTTCCATTATTTTAGATAGAGGTACTCAGTTCACATCATTGTTCTGGAGAGTCGTACAGCAAGAGTTAGATACTTGAGTAGAGATGAGCACACCATTTCACCCTCAGATAGACGGACAGTCCGAGCGCACTATTCAGATTCTTGAGGATATGCTTCGTACGCGTGTGATTGAGTTTGGAGGGTCTTGGGATTAGTTCTTTCCATTGGCGGAGTTTGCCTACAACAACAACTATCAGCTCAGGATTCAGATGATACCATATGCGGCTTTATATTGTAGGAGGTGTAGATCTCTGGTGGGTTGGTTTGAGCCGGGTGAGGCTAGATTATTGGGTGCAGACTTGGTACATGATTCTTTGGAGAAGGATAAGGTGATTCAGGATAAACTTCGCACAGCCCAATCCCGATAGAAGAATTACATGGACCGGAAGGTTCGTGATGTTTCCTATATGATTTGAGAGCTAGTTCTGCTTCAGGTTTCGCCTATGAATGTCATTAGGAGATTAGGGAAGAAAGGGAAGTTATGTCCGAGGTTTATTATCCCTTTTTAGATTTTGAGGCATGTTGGGGAGGTTGCTTATGAGCTTGCCTTACCTCCCAGCTTGGCACGAGTTCATCCGGTATTTCATGTTTCGATGCTCCAGAGGTATCTTGGTGATCCGTGGCACGTGTTGGATTTTTGTTGGGTCCATTTGGACAACGATCTATCTTATGTTGAGGAGCCAGTGGCGATATTGGACATGCAAATTCGAAAGCTGACATAAGCATGTCTAATTGATTTTTCCTACTTGCGATTTAAGCCTGTTGTTAGCTTAGGGAAGCCTGTCTAATTTATTTAATTGCTTATTTGTTATACTACCTTATTTGAATTATGTGCAACATGCTAGGTTAGAAATAGTTGTTTTACCTTGGTGTTAAATTTGATTGAATTTAGTGTTCTTCTTGTTGCTGCTGTGTATTTACTTTGGTACTACAGGACGGTATCCCGGGATATTCCCCTGTATGTTTACATTTGGACTACAGATTTGTATTCTAGGAGATCCCTCTGCACTTTTACATTAGAACTACAGGATTGCACCTGGTAGATTTCCCAGTACTAAGTTTTTACATTTGGGACCACGGATCGGGATTCCGGTATATTCCCCACGCACTATGAGTATGACTGCGGGACGGTATCTTGGGACATCCACTGGATATTTCTATTTGGGACTAGAGGATGGTATCTTGATAGATCCCCGGTTGTTATCTCTGTGTGAGCTTTATTCCTTTCCGTGATTATTTGTCTATGATATAGTTGTTTTTGTTCTTTCTATCTTGTGTTACTTCTTACTGTTGCACGTAACTATACTGCTTTATTTTACACTGTTATATCTTGTATTTCCTTTAGCCTCAGTAGGGCCCTGACCTTTCTCGTCACTACCCGACCGAGGTTAGGCTTGGCACTTACTGAGTACCGCTGTGGTGTACTCATGCCCTTCCTGAGCATGTTTTTCATGTGCAGGTCCAGGTTCTTCAACTCATACTTATCATGATTGAGGCGAGGCATTTTGTAGAGACTCCGAGGTATATCTGTCGCATCCGCAGACCGAAGAGTCCCTTTCTATTTTTAGTACTAGTATAGCCTTTCTTTTTTCCTTGTTGGTAGACATTCTGGAGATAGAGCTTATTATGTTATCCCTTAGCTTGTGATTCATGGGATTCCGGGTTTTAGGAATTATTTGGTTGTTGAGATCTTGTGTTGGTACATGCCGAGCGGTATCTTAAACACTTCAATTGTTGTTTTATCTTTATTTTTTTCCCTTTTCCACATTTAGTTCGTTTTTCAACAAATTGTTAGTCCTACCTAGTCGTAGAGACTATGTGGCATCACGACAGTTCACGGACGACGAACTTGGGTTGTGACAAGTTGGGATCAGAGCTTTAGGTACATAGGAATCATGAATCACAGGCCAGTTCATTAGAGTCTCGTAGATCGATATAGAGACGTATGTACTTATCAGCGAGAGGCTATGTAACTGTTATGAAAGGTCCACTTCATTTGATTTCCTTGTCGTGCGAGAATTTTTATATCACAATTCTAAACTTTTGTCTTCTATTCTTTCATAGATGGTGAGGACACGTGCTACCTAAGATAATCTGGCACCCACGGCCCCTACTGGAGCCATCAGAGGTCGGGGCCGGGGTAGAGGCTTAGGATGTGCTCGTGGTGCAGCCCGAGCACCCGCGTGTGCTTCCATTGAGGTGCCACCAACAAATCCAGTCAGGGTCCAGACATATGATACGTCTGCGACTAATACTCCAGCACTCCAGGAGACTTTGGTGTAGTTTATTACTATGTACACCACTCTAGCTCAGTCATGGTTTCTTCCCCTTACTACAGCTACATCCTAGGCTGGAGGAATAGCACAGACTCCCGCCAACCACACTCCTCAGCAGCGAGTGCATGTTGATAAGGTCCCATAGTTTATTCCTGTAAAGCCGGTAACCCCAGCTCAGCCCGAGGAAGGGGAAGTAGTTTCAGATGATGAGAAGAAAAGGCTTGTGAGGTTCAAGAAGTATCAGCCTCCTACATTTAGCAATCTACGCTCAGATGATGCCCTTGGATTTCTTGAGGAGTGCTAACGATCCTCCGTACCATGGGTATATCAGAATCGAGTGGGGTTTCTTTCACTACCTTCCAGCTTCGAGGAGCCGCCTATCAGTGGTGGCGTTCTTATGAGTTAGATAGTCTAAATTAGGCATCTTCCCTGACTTGGGCTTAGTTTTTAGATATTTTGACGAAGGAGTATGTCCCCCAGAGTCTCAAAGACGCTTGGCGCACAATGTTTGAGCGGTTACACCAGGGTACTATGATTGTCTCGGAGTATGCTATCCATTTTACCAATATGGCTAGACATGCACCAGCCTTGGTTTCTACGTTTAAAGAGAAGGTTCGCTGGTTAATTAAGGGGCATATTCCCAGCATCAGGTCTAGCATGGCTCTTGAATTGGAGATGGATATTTCTTATCTGTAGGTAATGAGCATTCCTAGGAGGATTGCACGTATGCACGCTAGAGATAGACAGGAGAGGGATGCCAAGAGGTCTCAAGTGTTGGGCCATTATTCAGGTGCTCATGCCCCATCTATAGGTCATCATGGTACGGTTTATATGAGTCACCATGTTCATTTAGCTCCCCTAGCATCCAGTGGTGTTCCAGCTTCTCCTAGACCACATGAGCCTTATTATGTGTCACCAGTATCTAATGCGCCTCCTGCACGGGGTGCTTCTAGTGAACAATCCAACAGACCAGGCCCGTGTGAGTCGCAGCTGACACGTTTGGTGACACAACACTAGAAGGGGTGTTCCTCTAGAGACTTCACATCCACAGCATGTCCCGCAGAGTTCTCAGGCTGTGATCACAACACTAGTTGCTACCCCACCTACTCAGCTTGCTAGAGGTGGAGTTCATGGAGGTAGAGGTTGCCCTCGTGGGAGAGGCGAAGCTTTATACTATGCCCTCCTTTCCCGTACTGAGGTTGTCGCCTCTAATTCTATCATCACAGGTACTATCCTGGTCTGTCGTAGAGATGCATCGATTCTATTTGATCCAGGCTCCATTTATTCTTATGAGTACTCTTATTTTGCCTCGTATTTAGGTGTACCTCGGGATTTTTTGAGTTCTCCTATTTATGTTTCTACTATTGTTAAAGATTCTGTTGTTGTGGACCGTGTTTATCGGTCGTATTTGATTGCTCTTAGTGGTTTTGAAACCAGTGCTGATTTGTTATTGCTCAGCTTGGTATACTTTGATGTTATTATGGGCATGAGTGGTTGTCACCACATTATGCTATTCTTGATTGTCATGCCAAAACCGTGACGCTAGGTATTCCAGGTGTACCGCGTGTTGAGTGGAGGGGTAGCTTAGATCATACTTCTAGTAGATTTATTACATTTCTTAAGGCTCAGCGTATGGTTGAGAAAGGGTTTGAAGCGTAGCTAACTTATGTGAGACATGTAAGTATTGATACCCTTGCAGATGATTCAGTTCTAGTGGTACGGGATTTCTCTAATGTATTTCCAACTGATCTTCCTGGCATGCCTCCCGATAGAGATATTGACTTTGGCATTGATTTGTTGCCGGGCACTCAACCCATTTTTATTCCTTCGTACTATATGGCTCCTCCTAAGTTGAAGAAGTTGAAGGAGCAGTTGCAGGAATCTCTTGATAAGGGTTTCATTCGGCCTAGTGTATGACCTTGGAGTGCATGTGTCTTATTTGTGAAGAAGAATGATGGTTTTATGCGTATGTGTATTGATTATCGCCAGTTGAACAAGGTTACAATGGAGAACCGTTATCCTTTGCCTCGTATTGATGAACTGTATGATCAGTTACAGTGTGCTTGTGTGTTTTATAAGATTGACTTGAGTTCAGGCTATCATTAGTTGAAGATTCGAGAGCCAGATATTTCAAAGACTACCTTCTAGACTTGGTATGGTCATTACGAGTTCCTTATTATGTCATTTAGGTTGACTAATGCCCCAGCAGTCTTCATGCATCTGATGCATAGTGTATTCTGGCCATATCTTAACTCATTCGTTATTGTCTTTATTGATGACATTCTGGTATATTCTCGAATTCAAGAAGATCATGAGGAGCACCTGAGGATAGTGCTCGAGACTTTGAGAGGGGAGAAACTATATGCTAAGCTCTCAAAATGTGAGTTTTGTTGGATTCTGTGTCATTCTTGGGTCACGTGGTCTGGAGTGAGGGTATTCAGGTGGATCCGATGAAAGTGGAGGCAATGCAGAGTTGGCCTAAACCATCCCCAGCTACAAAGATCCGAAGTTTTCTTGGCTTGGCGTGTTATTACCATCGATTTGTTCGTGGGTTTTGATATATTGCACCACCAATGACCAGGCTGACCCAGAAGGGTGCTTCATTCCAGTGGGCGGAAGAGTGTGAGGAGAGCTTTCAGAAGCTCAAGACAGCTTTGACAACAATCCCAGTTTTGATATTGCCTACCCTTTCGGGGTCTTATACTGTCTATTATGATGCCTCGAGAGTTGATCTTTGAGCGATATTGATGTAGGACGATAGGGTGATTGCCTACGCATCAAGACAGTTTAAGGTAAATTAGAAGAACTATCATGTCCATGATCTCGAGTTAGCTGTTATTGTTCACGCCTTGAAAATCTAGCATCATTATTTGTACGGCGTGCCTTGTGAGATTTATACTGAATATCGAAGTTTGCAGCATTTGTTCATGCAGACAGACCTTAATTTGCATTAGAGAAGGTGGTTAGAGCTGTTGAAGGACTATGATATCACTATTTTATATAGAGAAGGTGGTTAGAGCTGCTGAATGACTATGATATCACTATTTTATATCACCCGGGCAAGGCCAATGTAGTGGCTAATGCTTTAAGACGCCGGACAGAGAGTTTAGCCTATTTACCAGCAGCAAAGAGGCCCATGGTGATGGACGTTCAGGCCTTAGCCAGCCAGTTTGTGAGATTGGATCTTTCAGAGCCCAGTCGAGTTCTAGCTTGCATGGTCTCCAGGTCTTCCTTGTTTGATTGTATCTGGGAGCGTCAGTCTGATGACCCACGTTTGCTTGTCCTCAAGGATAAGGTTTTGCATATCAATTCCAAATATGTGACTATTGGTGATGATAGGGTATTGAGGATGCAGGGTCGGGTATGTGTACCCAATGTTGATGGACTTCAAAAGTTGATTCTAGAGGAGGCCCATAGTTTGCGGTATTCCATACATTCGGGTGCCTCGAACATGTACCAGGATTTGAGACAGCATTATTGGTGGTGGCGGATGAAGAAAGATATAGTTAGGTTTGCAGCTCGGTGCCTCAACTGTCAACATGTGAAGTGTGAGCACCAGAGAACGGGTGGATTACTTCAGCAGATAGAGATTTCGGAGTGGAAGGGGGAGTGGATCACCATGGACTTTGTAGTTGGGCTCCCACGGACTTCGAGGAAGTTCAATGCCATTTGGGTGATTGTGGATCGGCTGACCAAGTCCGCGCATTTCATTCCTGTGAGTACTACCTATTCTTCGGAGAAATTGCGAAGATTTATATCTGGGAGATTGTCTGTCTGCATGGTTTTCCAGTTTGTATAATTTCAGATAGAGGTACTCAGTTAACATCATGATTCTAGAGAGTCGTTCAACAAGAGTTATGTACTCGGGTGGAGTTGAGCACAACATTTCACCCTCAGACGGATGGACAGTTCGCGCGCACTATTCAGATTCTTTAGGATATGCTCTGTGCGTGTGTGATTGAGTTTGGAGGGTCTTGGGATCAATTTTTGCC
>MU745797.1:0-15229 GCA_026770625.1 Nicotiana glauca
AACACCAGATATCAGCAACCTTCAGCAACACACAAGTCCAATTTTCTTCCCGTTGGCCATCCGGAATCACCTCGATGCCCCCGGGACCTCAACCAAAAATACCAGCATACTCCAAAACATCATACAAACTTGTTCCAATCATCGAAACACGCCAAACAGCACAAAAATCATCAATTCACCACGGATTCAAGCCTAAGTTTATCAAATTCTTCCGAAACTCACATTCGCTCAAAAACCCAAACAAACAACGTCCGAATGACCTGAAATTTTACACACATACCCAAAATCACCTAACGAAGCTACAGCAACTCTCGGAATTCCATTCCGACCCTCGGATCAAAATCTCACCTACCAACCGGAATTCGCCAAAATTCAAACTTCGCCGATTCAAGCCTAATTCTACACCGGACCTCTAAATTCAATTCTGATCGCACTCCTAAGTCACAAATCAACCCCCGAAGCTAACCGAATCACCAGAATTCACATCCGAGCCCTCTAACCATATAGTCAACTTCCAGTCGACTTTTCCAAAACAAGCTTCCTTCTAAGAGGCTAAGTGCCTTATTTCCAACTAAAATCAATCTAATTCTACCCGATCAACTCAATTACTGATATTGAAACATGGAGCAACACAATATGGGTAAAACGGGGCGGTAACTCACGTGACGACGGGCCGGGTCATTACATCCTCCCCAACTAAAACATACGCTCGTCCTCGAGCGGGTCAAGAAACATACCTAGAGTCGCAAACAAGTGAGGATATCTGTTCCGCATCTCCCGTTCGGTCTCCCAAGTGGCCTCTTCCACGGGCCGACCTCTCTACTGCACCTTCACCGACGCTATATCCTTTGACCTCAATCTCTGAACCTGACGACCCAAAATAGCCACGGGCTCCACATCTTAGGTTAAATAATCATCCAATTGTACTGTACTGAAGTCCAACACATGAGAAGGGTCCCCAACATTCTTCCGGAGCATAGATACATGGAATACCGGATGAACTCCCGACAGGCTGGGTGGCAAAGCAAGCATATAGGCCACCTCCCTAATCCTCCTAAGTACCTCAAAGCGGCCAATGAACCTCGGACTCAGCTTTCCTTTCTTTCCAATCTCATAACGCCCTTCATAGGCGGAACCTTCAACAAGACCTTCTCGCCCACTGCATAAGATACATCTCGAACCTTCCTGTCTGCATAACTCTTCTGATGCGACTGAGCTATGCGAAGTCTCTCCTGGATCACCTTTACCTTATCTAAGGCATTCTGGACCAACTCTGTCCCCAACAACCTAGCCTCGCCGGGCTCAAACCAACCAACCGGAGATCTACACCGTCTCCCATACAAGGTCTCATATGGCGCCATCTGAATGCTGGATTGATAGCTGTTGTTGTAAGCAAACTCTGCAAAAGGCAAGAAATCAGCCCAAGAACCTCCAAAATCAATAACACGGGCACGCAACATGTCCTCCAATATCCGATTCGTACGCTCGGACTGCCCGTCCGTCTGAGGATGAAACGCTGTGCTCAACTCTACCTGCGTACCCAACTCTCACTGAAAAGTCCTCCAGAACTGAGAAGTAAACTGAGTACCCCTATCTGATATAATGGAAACTGGGACCCTATGCAACCGTACAATCTCCCGGATGAAAATCTCTACTAACCGCTCCGAGGAATAGGTGGTACACACCGGAATGAAGTGCGCGGACTTGGTCAGCTGATCCACAATCACCCAAATCGAATCCAACTTCCTTGCTGTCTGAGGGAGACCACTCACAAAGTCCATAGTAATCCTCTCCCACTTCCACTCGGGGATATCCAAGCGCTGAAGTACACCACCTGGCCTCTGGTGCTCATACTTGACCTGCTGACAGTTGAGATACCGAGCTACATAACTCACAATATCCTTCTTCATTCTCCTCCACCAGTAATGCTATCTCAAATCTTGATACATTTTTGCAGCACCTGGATGAATAAAATACCGTGAGCTATGGGCCTCCTCCAATATCAACTCCCGAAGCCCATCCACTTTGGGCACGCAAATTCGGCCCTGCATCCTCAACACACCAATACTATCAATAGTCATATCCCTGGCATCATTATGCTGAACCTTGTACTTAAGGACAAGCAAATGTGGATCATCATACTGGCGCTCTCTAATGCGGTCATACAAGGAAGACCGAGAAACCACACAAGCCAACACCCGACTAGGCTCCGAAATATCTAGCCTCACCATCCGATTGGCCAAAGCCTGGACATCAACTGCAAAGGGCCTCTCCCCAACTGGAATGTATGCCAAGGTACCCATACTCACCGCCTTTCGGCTCAAATCATCGGCCACTACATTGGCCTTCCCCGGATGATACAAAATGGTAATATTATAATCCTTAAGCAACTCAAGCCACCTCCGCTGCCTCAAATTAAGATCCTTCTGTTTGAACAAATGTTGAAGACTACGATGATCGGTATACACCTCACAAGATAGGCCATATAAGTAGTGCCTCCAAATCTTTAAAGCATGAACTATAGAAGCCAACTCCAAGTCATGTACAGGGTAGTTCTTCTCATGGGGCTTCAGCTGACGAGAAGCATATGCAATAACTCTTCCCTCCTGCATCAACACACATCCGATCCCAACTCTCGAAGCATCACAATACACAGTGTAAGAACCTGAAGTTGATGGCAATACCAACACTGGACCCGTGGTCAAAGCTGTCTTAAGCTTCTGAAAGCTCTCCTTACACTCCTCAGACCACACGAATGGAGCACCCTTCTGAGTCAACCTGGTAAAGGGCGATGCAATAGAAGAAAATCCCTGAACAAACCGGCAATAATACCCTGCCAACCTAAGGAAACTATGAATCTCCGTGGCTGAGGTCGGTCTAGGCCAACTCTGCACCGCCTCTACCTTCTTCGGATCAGCCTGAATACCATCACTGGACACCACGTGTCCCAGAAAAGCCACAGACCCAAGCTAGAACTCACATTTAGAGAACTTTGCATAAAGTTTCTCCTCCCTCAATCTCTGCAATACTACTCTCAAATGCTGAGCATGCTCCTCCTGGCTACATGAATACACCAGGATGTCATCAATAAACACAATCACAAACGAATCCAGATATGGACGGAACACGTTGTTCATCAAATGCATGAACGCGGCTGGGGCATTAGTCAGCCCAAAAGACATAACTAGAAACTCATAATGCCCATATCTCGTCCTGAAAGCTATCTTCATAATATCAGAATCCCTAATCTTCAGCTGGTGATAGCCTGAACGGAGGTCAATCTTTGAGAATACACTTGCTCCCTGGAGCTGATCAAACAAATCATCAATACGGGGTAGTGGATACTTATTCTTCACTGTCACCTTGTTCAGCTGCTTGTAATCAATACATATTCTCATTGTGCCATCCTTCTTCTTCACAAATAAGACTGGTGCACCCCACGGTGACACACTAGGACGAATAAACCCCTTATCTAGGAGTTCCTGAAGCTGCTCCTTCAACTCCTTTAACTCAGCTGGTGCCATACGATAGGGAGGAATAGAGATAGGTTGAGTGCCCGCCACCAGATCAATACTGAAATCAATGTCCATGTCCGGTGGCATGCCCGGCAGGTCCGTTGGAAACACATCTAGAAAACCCCTCACAACGGGAACAGAATCAAGGCTAGGAGTCTCAGCTCCAACATCTCCCACAAAAGCCAAATACAATAGAGAACCCTTCCCAACCATCCGTTGGGCCTTTAGGAAGGAAATCACCCTACTGGGGACATAGTCAGTCATGCCACGCCACTCCATCCTCGGAATACCCGAATAGCCAATGTGATTGTCTTAGCGTGACAGTCTAGAATAGCATGGCACGGAGATAGCCAATCCATGCCCAGAATAACATCAAAATCTACCATGCTCAACAGCAACAAGTCAACTCGGGTCTCCAGACCTCCAATAGTAACAACACAGGACCGATACACGTGGTCCACAATAATAGTATCGCCTATCGGGGTAGATACATGCACAGGTAAAGCAAGACACCCTCGGGTCGTACCTAAATGATGAGCAAAGTATGAAGATACATAGGAGTAAGTAGAACCAGGATCAAATAAAACTGAGGCCTCCTTGTGGTAGACTGAAATAATACATGTGATAACAGTATTCGAAACAATAGCATCTGACCGGCCCTGAAGAGCATAGAATTGAGCCTGACCACCACCCGATCGGCCTCCTCCTCTAGGGTGGCCCCTAGCTGCCTGACCCTCACCCCTAGCTGGCAGGGCGAGTGCTGAAGATACTGGGCCAGAAGATGAGGGTTGGCCCCTCTACTGAGATGAACTAGATCCACGGCGGGGACACTCCCTCCGCATATGCCCGAACTCACCACACTCGTAGCAACTCCCGGGTGCTGAGAACTGGGACTGATGGGAACCCCTTGCGCTAGAGTGGCTAGCTGATGCACTCGACCGGGATGAACCCTGAACAGATGGGGCATGAGACGTACTCTGCGCTGGAAGTGCACTAAGAGATGGCTGACTCTGCTGAGACCCTGATAACCCCGACCAGAAGATGACCCACGATAATCTAAGCGAGCTGGCTGTGGAAGCCTGAATGATCGACCTCTGCTCTGCTGGAACTGACTCCTAGACGGAGCACCACTGAATCTACCAGAACCTCGAGGCCTCTTGGACTCCCTCTTATCTCTATCCTGACGGCGAGCCAACTCAATATCACGAGCAATATCAACTGCATCCTCAAAGGAAATACTAGGACTCTCTCTCGAGTCATCAGAATACGAAGGTGATAGTTAAGTCCATCCACAAACCTCTTGATCCTCTCGCTGTCGGTCGGAACCATCCACGAGGCATGACGGGCTAACTCATAAAATCTTGCCTTATACTGGGTCACAGTCATGTCTCCCTGTCGAAGCCACTCGAACTGCCTACGCAGCTCCTCTCTCTGAGACCGCGGTACCCACTTCTCTAAAAAGATAGTGGAGAACTCCTACCATGACAGCGACGCTACACCTACCGGCCTACGCCGCTCATATGCCTCCCACCATGTGAAGGCAGTGCCAGTGAACTGAAATGCGGTGAATGCTACCCCGCTGGACTCCAAAATCCCTGCCGTCCGAAGCATACGCTGACACTTGTCAAGAAACCCCTGGGCATCCTCGCCCTGAGCACCGCTGAAAACTGGAGGCTGAAGCCTACTGAACCTCTCGAGACAACGCTGCTCATCGTCTGTCATAGCTGGGACCACAAAATCCTGAACTGGTACCACCGGCTGAGCTGGAGCTGCTTCCAGTGTCTGTAAACCCTGCGTCACCTGCTCAGGTGTGCGAGCAGCGGGGGTCTGACTGCCTCGCCCTGCCTGAGAAGTAGCCACTGTAGTGGTGGCTGAAACTACCTGGGCTAGGCCAGTGCAAACTGATAGAATCTGGGCCAAGGTCTCCTGGAGACCCGGAATAACAATGGGCACTGCTGGTGCCTGCACAGGTGCTGCTGGAGCATCAACAACTAGAGTCTGGCCCTGAACTAGGGCAACTGGCGGGTCAACAAATGCTGCCCCTGCTACTCTGCCTCGACCACGACCATGACCGCGTCCAAGGCCTCGAGGGGGTGGTACTGGTGGTCGTTCTCCACGTCCGGTAGCACGTGTTCTCGCCATCAGCGAGAGAATAAAATACAGAGGTTTAGTTCTCGGATCAACAAAGTCGCACAACAAGAATTTCAAGAATATGAAGTTTTTCCTAAAGGTTCTGCAGCATCCCGAGGATAAGTACAGACGTCTCCGTACCGATCCGCAAGACTCTACTAAACCGGCTCATGACTCGCGAGACATAGTAACCTAGGCCCTGATACCAACTTGTCACGACCCAAACCCCAGTCGCGATGGCGCCCAACACCTTGTTAGGCAAGCCCGACCATTCGAACACTCTCGACCCAAAATACAAAGCCCCTTATCAGTTATTTGAATTTAAAACATCAGTTAAGCAAAATTTCAATCTATGATGACAATAAAACCAGTGCGGAAACCACCATAATATCAATACAATCCCTATCATATCTGGCATCACGAGTCAGAGCCTCTAGATACAACTAAGCAATATCCTATTCATATGAAAGTCTAGATGCGAAAGTAAAAGAAAGACAAGAGGAGAAATCGGGTCCTGCGGACACCAGGCAGCTACCTCGATGACTCTGACAAATGAACTAGGCAGCAGCAACAAACTCAACAATGCCTCTAAGATCCCTATATCTGCACACAAGGTGCAGGGAGTAAAGTGAGTACTCCGACTCAGTGAGTAATAATAATAAATAACTACTGAAAGTAAGAATTCTCGTAGAAACACTATACAGTTCTATAACCAACAGTAAAGGCAGTAAACAACAGCTGAGCAGGGAAAACAGGTGAAAATCTCTCGAAGTCTGGCAAATTACCAACACTACTGTGGCGCGCAGCCCGATCCGTACATAATACTGATGCGGCATGCAGCCCGATCCAATAATAGTATATACTGATGCGGCGTACAGCCCGATCCAATAATAATATATACTGCTGCGGCGCGCATCCCGATCCAATAATAATAGTCGACTGCGCTCACTGGGGGTGTGCAGACTCCGGAGGGGCTCCTACAGCCCAAGCGTTATAATACTGCGGCGTGCAGTCCGATCCATATACTATATCACTGCGGCGTGCAGTCCGACCCAATTAATATACTACTTTGGCGTGCAGTCCGATCCATATAATATACTACTGCGGTGTGCAGTCCGATCCATATGCTATTATCACTGCGGCATGCAGTCCGATCCGGTGTATATCAAATACCCTCACTATAGGGTCCTTGACCCCTCTCAGTTAATATAGACTTGGCCTCTCGAGCCCACTCAGCTAAGACAAGGTTTCCAACCCCAGGTATTTCTCATTTAGAGTGCAAATTGCTAAGGCCGGTTCATATTATATTTTACAGTTTAAGAATATGACTGAGAGTATGATTTCCACAGGTAAAGTGAGGTCAATTAGCTCAACATGCTCCCTAAGGGTTCTACAGATCGGCACAAGGCCCCAAACATGGCAACTAGCCCAAAATATACTAATATTAACTCAGTCTCAGTCAAAAGTACAGTAGAGTCATCAATCGGGATGGACCGAGTCCGAATCCCCAACAGTAACATCACCACGCTCATCATATAGCGCGTATCTCATCTCAACATAGAACTTCATAGTGCAAATACGTGGTTTAAAACCCTCAGTACACCATTTATAAGCATTACTCACCTCAAGCCAGCCGAAATCCTAGCTTTCCTTGCGCTTCCCTCGCAAATCAACCTCCTCGTGCATAGAATCTGACCAAAACCACAGGGAATACGTTATAATAAGCTAATGGGACATAACCCAATTGAAAGAACTCGAAAAACATCCAAAAACACGAAGTTGGCAATGCCTGAGCCCCGGGCCCACTTCTCGAAAAATTACGAAATTCACATCACCGGATTCCTCGTCTCGCCACGAGTCCGTACATATAAAATTCATCAAAATCGGAGTCCAAATGCTCCCTCAAATTCCAACTTCTCATTTAAAAATCCAAGCCTTAGTTCTTCAATTTTTCACCCAATTTTCCAAGAATTAAAGGTAGATTCTTCAATAAAATAGCGTTTTTAGGTCACGAGACTTACCTCCAATCGATTCCCGTCAAAACTCTCTTCAATTTCTACCCAAAAGCTCCTGAGGTGGTTCAAAAATGGAGAAAATACCAAATGGGTCGCAGATGAAATGTCCCTATAACACCCTTCTGTTATTGCCCAGCAACTTCCGCTTCTGCGGCCACACAACCGCTTCTGCGGTTACCGCTCTTGCGGTCTTTTTCTGCTTCTACGGACTTTCACTTAAGGGGCATGACCGCTTCTGTGGTCCAAAACTCGCACCCGCGATACCGCTTCTGCGGTCAAGGCTTCCGCTTTTGTGAAACCAGTCCTGAGCTCGAATTCCGCTTCTGCGCTTGCCCGTCCGCTTCCGCGATACCGCACCTGCGGTCCCAAAACCGCAGGTGCGAAAACACCAGATATCAGCAACCTTTAGCAACACACAAGTCCAATTTTCTTCCCGTTGGCCATCCGAAATCACCTCGAGGCCCCCGGGACCTCAACCAAAAATACCCGCATACTCCAAAACATCATACAAACTTGTTCCAATCATCGAAACACGCCAAACAACGTAAAATCATCAATTCACCACGGATTCAAGCCTAAGTTTATCAAATTCTTCCGAAACTCACATTCGCTCAAAAACCCGACCAAATGACGTCCGAATGACCTGAAATTTTACAAACATACCCAAAATTACCTAACGGAGCTACAACAACTCTCGGAATTCCATTCCGACCCTTGGATCAAAATCTCACCTACCAACCGGAATACGCCAAAATTCAAACTTCGCCAATTCAAGCCTAATTCTACACCGGACCTCCAAATTCAATTTCGATTGCACTCCTAAGTCACAAATTAACCCCCAAAGCTAACCGAATCACCGAAATTCACATCCGAGCCCTCTAACCATATAGTCAACTTCCAGTCGACTTTTTCAAAACAAGTTTCCTTCTAAGAGGCTAAGTGCCTTATTTCCAACTAAAATCAATCTAATTCTACCCGATCAACTCAATTAATAATATTGAAACATGGAGAAACACAATATGGGGAAAAGGGGGCGGTAACTCACGTGACGACGGGCCGGGTCGTCACAGAGAAGAAGAGAGTCAGATAAAATTCTTACGGTTCTTAGTTCTATATTTTCTCCTTCACATAAATAGGCCAAATAATAGCGGTTAAGGAAGATAACCCACCATCCAACCCTTTTTGCACGTTCAGTTTAGTGGAGTTTATGGTCTAGTGGTAACTTCCCTTAACCTCTCTCCATTATCTCTCCTAACCGGGTCGGGTCAGCCCACATGGAGCGACCCATGACCCATAATCCAACATCTCCCACTTCGCTCATAGTGGGCTAGATCGATGTCTTTGACACACTTTTCATAATGGCAAATAGTTGGTGCGGCCTTTGAGCACATATAGCTGTAAAATTCCAAAACCAATTAAAGGTTTTACTAAAGCTCTATGTAGAAATCCAATCACATATAGAAAGGATTCACTACTAGCATGAGGATATTATTACTCGCAATACCCCAGACATAATTCGCTATTGCAGTAGCTACTTATTCAATCCTTCATCCTCGAAAGAGGTAAACTCGAGTTATCGTATAACATTGTATCCACAATTACACCCAATACCCTCATGGTAAATGTAATGGTCGACCTATGAATACAAGTTAAATTACTAAATTTTAGTCGTCTTCCCTTTCCACTCAAATATTTCCATTCCAAATCAACTACTTTCCTAGACATGCACTGCATTGCCGAATCAATCATGTCTATTAGTGGCATGCTAAAGTAGCAACACTGATTGGCACTTCAAGATATAGTGAAAGGTCAAAGGGTATTTTAATAAAAGTTAGTCTAACTTCTTTGGGATCTTACACAATGAAGAAGCAGGGATTCATTCTTCCATTATCCCATGGTCGATAGCACACGTCACTACTAGAAACACATGGTTTTCCCACGGTAAAATTAGTGGGAAATTAGTGGAAAAATTGAGTTTTCACACCGTATTCCCACCGAAACGGATCACCCAGAAAAGGCTTGGTGGGAAAAAACTTCCCAGAGAATTAGTGGGAAGTTTCCCACGGTTTTCCCAGTGAATATTTAATAGGAAAAATAATAAAATTTCCACCAATAATTTGTGGGAAGTATTATTAGTAATTTTTATTATTTTAATATATTAGCCATGAAAGTGGTGGGAAAAATGCATGTAATGAAAATAAAAGTATGAACTTTCCCACCGATATCAGTGGGAATCATGCAAAATCTGTAACTAAAAGGACGAACCTTCCCACGAATTCAATGGGAAGTCTGGAAAAACAAATTTTGCATTGTGGTGCTTTTTATACTATACCACCTACCAAACAAAAAATACAACCACCACCAACAAGCCTAAATACAATTAGACATTCACATATAAAATTCAGCATTGATTCTGACCCGTTTCATAAACATCCAACCAAAACAGAAAATACAATAAACTAATAATGCAACTAAACATTCAAATAAAAAAAATCAGCATTCAATCTTATCCAATTGAATGAACTCCTCCAACGATTGTTTGAAATTCCGCAAGTCCATATAACTCTCCTGGGATGGTTGGATTGAGTTTTCTTGATCATCGGTTGGTTGACTTACAATGAACTCCTCCAACGATTGTTTGAAATTATTTTGCAAACAAAGTTACAACTATTATATGAAAGAAAAAGCTTTGAGGATTCATAAAGCTAAATTGAGTTTAAAATCTAATAATAATTCTCTAACCTTTTATTTTACATGAGTGAATATGATATTACCTTTGATTTTACATGAGTAAAAACTCCTTGGAATAGAATGGAGGATTTACAAAGGGGAGAATGAGAGAGAAAGAAAAGAATGAGAGTGATAATGAAATGAAAGAAGAAGGGATGTATTATAATAGAAAAGACATTCCCACTAATTCACTGGGAATATTTGTGGGAATTATCATTACTTTTTTGTGAAATTTTGAACCTCGCGGGCTTTTTGGACCAAAATTTAAATTTTAAAATTTTGAATTTTCCACTACAATTGTGGGAGCATTAAAATAATTTTTTATTTTTAGATTTCCACCGTTTCACTGGGAAGAGTTTAATAATTTTATATAGAATTTTTTTATTGTATTTCCCACTGATTCAGCGGGAAACAAATTTCACGTTTTCTTGGACCAAATACTTCCCACCTATATTCTGTGGGAATATTTTTAAAAAAAAAGATAAAAGAAAACTCTTCCATTTCCCACTGCATCTGTGGGAACATTAAAATAATTTTTCATCTTTAGATTCCCACCGTTTCAGTGGGAAAAGTGTAATAATTTTATATAGTAATTTTTCTAATGTATTTCACACTGATTCGGTGCGAAACAAATTGCACGCTTGTTTGCGCCAAATAATTTCTACTTATTGTCCGTGGGAACGTTTTAAAAAAAAGGTAAAAAAACCATTCCATTTCCCATTAAATTTTTCTAAATTGCAGTGGGAACCGCCACTGATAATATATCAGTGGAAAATTTCCCTGGAAAATTTGCATTTTTCTAGTAGTGCGTGGTATGAAACACATGTCATGGTGTTCTCATCTTATATTGGCGCGTGTGTCTTATTATTTTAATCATCCAACACCATGGAGATCTTGGTCTAGACACCTTCAAGTGTCTAACCCGAGTTTCTCACTTCAATAATCCTCAAACCATTTTCTTAGAGAAACTCGTATCTGGCTTAGAAAACAAGTCATAATCGAATAGTGAAATTCGTAAGCTGTGAAGAACGACTTCTACAAGTAAATATAATCCCGCATTATCGAAGATTCTATAAGGTCTCATCTTTTCACGATTCTTAATGCAACAGGCGATTGCTCGTGTGAGAGAGCCACTCTCGCGACTTGTTCGACACACTTTATCAATAAAATATTCATCACATGCATACGAGATATAGCAAAATTCAAGAGTCAAATATTGATGAGCACATTATAATACTAAAGTCATTTTACAATACATAAATATGTTCATATCCTTCGCAAACCTAGAGCCATAACATGTTTCTCAAACGGGTCTCTAGATATCACCTTTGCAAAAGGATCAGCTTTCATGCTTCGCGTAGGAATGTACTGTAAATTTATCTTTTCACTTGGTACCATGTTTCTTACAAAGTTATACTTGATGTCAATGTATTTGGTCTTGTTGTGATTCTTAGGATCTTTTGTATATATAATAGCCGCTTGACTATCACAATATAGAGTTATGGGACCCTGAGAGTTCTTTGTAATATTCAAATGCTCAAAGAATCTCTTCAACCAAACAACTTGTTGTACTGCGGACACACATCTTCCATTGTTGAAAGGGATGTCCAGGTTTGTTTCTTACTTTTCCATGATATAGCACCACCATTAAGTAGAAGGCATAATCGGATGTTGATTTTCTATCATTCCGATCACCAGCCTAATCAGCATTTGTATATTCTCTCAAGTATAAATCATTTCCACTATAACATAGTGAATAATCTGCAGTTCCCTTCAGGTATCTGAAAATTCACTTCACAGCTTTCCAATGATCTCTTCCAGGATTGGATAAATACCTGCTAACCAGACCTACGGCATAACAAATGTCTGGGCAAGTACACATCATAGCGTACATCAAGCTCACGACAACACTTGAATAAGGAACAGAGACATGTCTTCCTTTTCATTTTCAGTCTTGGGACACATTTCAAGGTGTGATGACCCGGCCCGTTGTCATGTGAGTTACCGCCCCGCTTCCCCCATATTATGTTGCTCTATGTTTTAATGTCAGTATTTTAGTTGATCGAATAGAATTTAATTGGTTTTAACTGGAAATGAGGCACTTAGCCCCTTAGAAGGAAGCTTGTTTTGGAAAAGTCAACCAAAAGTTGACTATATAGTTAGAGGGCTCGGATGTGAATTCCGGCAATTTGGTTAGCTTCGGGGGATGATTTGTGACTTAGGAGTGCGATCGGAATTAAATTTGGCGGTCCGGTGTAGAATTAGGCTTGAATTGGCGAAGTTTGAATTTTGGCAAATTCCGGCTGATAGGTGAGATTTTGATCCGAGGGTCGGAATGGAATTCTAAGAGTTGAAGTAGCTCCATTAGGTGATTTTGGATATGTGTGCAAATTTTCAGGTCATTCGGACATCGTTTGGTTGGGTTTTTGATCGAATGTGAGTTTCGAAAGTTTGAAGAAACTTAGGCTTGAATCCGATATGAATTGATGATTTTAGCATTGTTTGACGTGTTTTGAGGGTTGGAACAAGTTTGAATAAGGTTATAGGATGTGTTGGTGCTTTTGGTTGAGGTCCCGGGGGCCTCGGGGTGATTTCGGATGGTTAAACGGGGGTTTTAGGCATTTGATGCAGTCTGATTTTTCACTCTTCTGATATTTCCGCATCTGCGAAAAAGGAGCCGCTTAAGCGGTTTCGCAGATGCGGTGGGGGAGATCGTAGAAGCGATCAGGATTGGCCTAGGGGTTTTCCGCATAAGCGGAATATGTTGCGCGCTAGCGGGGCCGCGTAAGCGGATGGAAGACCGCAGAAGCGGTTGGAGGAAACTGCATAAGCGGATGTTTGGATCGCATAAGCGGTCCCCGATGGTTTTAAGTTAGACCGCATAAGTGGTCAATATGTCACAAAAAGGGGACCGCAGGTGCGGTCAGGGGACCGCAGAAGCAGAAAATGGACATGTGTTATAGTGAACAGTGTTCACGAACTTGGAAAGGAAGAAAACATTTTGGACTTCGAGCAAAGCGGCTTTTTGGGCGATTTTGAGGAGGATTCGAAGGGATTTCATCAGGTATGAATATTTGGACTCGTATTATGTTATTATGGTGTAAAAACATGAATTAATCACTGAAATTCAAAGAATTAAAGGGTAAAAAATGCAGGTTAGGGCTTGAAGCCTAAAAAGGTTGAATGGATGATTTGAGGGGTCAAATAGACTCCGATTCTTGTGTATTTTATATGTACGGACTCGTGGAGAGACGAAGAATCCGGTAATGTAAGTTTTATAATTTTTCGAGAAGTGGGCTCGGGGCTCGGGTTTTGCTAGATTCGAGATTTTTGCTATATTTTGATTGTTTTCAATCGGGTGTTATCCCATTGGTATATTGTGATGTATTTTCTCTGTTTTTTGTTAGATTTGACACGCGTGGAGGCCAATTTGAGGTGCAAAGGCATCGCGAGTGAGGAATTTCACCGGTTCGAGGTGAGTAACACTTGTAAATGATATCCTGAGGGTTTGAAACCCCAGATTTGCACATCGTAGTGTTGTATTGAGGTGACTTGCATGCCGAATATGAGCGTGGGGTAGAGCACCGTTGGGGATTGTGACTTGGTCCGTCCCGGTTGTTGATTTTTACTGTGTAGTTGACTAAAACTACTTGTTATCAACATAGTTTGGACTGATTGCTATGTTTGGGCTTCATGCCAACTATGTGAATCCTTCGGGGATTGAGATTTCTGTTTTAGCATATCTTGCATATCATTTGGCTTCAGTCCAAGGTTTTAAATATTGTTTTGCAACCTGAGCCATATTTCTAAGTTTTGGAAACTCAAATGATATTTTAAATAATATTTCGGGCTGAGAATTTCTGTTTTATAAATGCCCAAGGGGTTTATAATATTTTCTGGACTGTGCATGGATCGGGCTACGCGCCGCAGCAGTGACTTAAAATAGTGGTAACAATGACACTGTATGATGTGACTTGAAACAGTGGTAATAATGGCACTGTATGATATAAATTGGTCAGGTAACATTGACTGACCAGTATATTGCGTTTGGGTTGTAGGAGCCCCTCCGGAGTCTATACACACCCCCAGTGAGTGCCGTCGATGATAAATCATATGCATGGTTGGCTCAGGCTGCACGCCGCAGCGGTCATGTGCATTGCATTGCATTCAAGCATTGGTTCCTGTTTGTACTACGTGGCATGACATTCAACACTCTCATATCATTGGCATCCATGCTATATCTTGCATTGTGTACC
The DNA here is from genome assembly GCA_026770625.1 of Nicotiana glauca. Taxonomy (NCBI): domain Eukaryota; kingdom Viridiplantae; phylum Streptophyta; class Magnoliopsida; order Solanales; family Solanaceae; genus Nicotiana; species Nicotiana glauca. Next base: position 14,647 of record MU745797.1, read on the forward strand.
AGATACCCTAGTGTTATTTGTAAATGGAGTGCTGTGCTCGAGGGGCTGACTTGTGTGCGGACTTGCACTACCTAATATCATATTCATATGCTTACTGTTGGAAAAAGAATATTTTTAAAAGAGATTTTAAACTGAGCTAGATGTTTCTAAAGGATCTTTATGGTTTTACTATTTTCCTAAAAAGGTTGTACTGTCCCATATAGCATGATGGAATATTCTTACGTGATTTCTTACCGCTCAGTTATTATTTACTCTTATTACCACTGAGTTGGAAGTATTCACATTACTCCATGCACTCGCGTATAGTTGCAGGTATTGCTCACCCAGTAGCGGGTTATTAGCGGACCAAAGGTCTTACTATGGTAATTGAGCAAGGTGACCGCCAGCATTCGCGGCACCGCACTTCATCTTTAAATTCCGGTTTTTTTTACCTTGTATATATATAAATTATTGGCCCCATAGTGGTGTTCCCATTCCTTAGATGCTCGTGACTTGTGACACCCCGGTCGGGTTGTGCTGAGTGATAAATATTAGTTATTAATGATAATAAGTCGTATTATTTGCTCATTTATAGTTATTAATT